>CATOTN010000781.1:0-19708 GCA_951812935.1 Hermaeophaga mercurialis
AGTAATGTTATATTAGTATTGTCTCTATAAAAATTGCTGCTCTCATTATTCTAACTATAATCATTAATATTCTTATTAGTATACTTAATATTATCATTACGTGAATAATTATTTTAATCATTTTTATTAAGAAAACTACTAAGTTTTCGGGAATCCTTATGGTATTTTTATAACTGTAAAAATTCTTGCTTATTGGAATTATTAAAATTATAAATATTACTCTAGTAATTACTTAAATATTGTTAATAAAATTATTCTCGGTGTTATTATTATAGCAAGCCTTATTAGTTTTAGTAATGTTATATTAGTATTGTCGCTATAAAAATTGCTGCTCTCATTATTCTAACTATAATCATTAATATTCTTATTAGTATACTTAATATTATCAGTACGTGAATAATTATTTTAATCATTATTATTAAGAAAACTACTAAGTTTTCGGGAATCCTTATGGTATTTTTAGAACTGTAAAAATTGTTGCTCATTGGTATTATTAAAATTATAAAAATTACTCTAGTAATTACTTAAATATTGTTAATAAAATTATTCTCGGTGTTATTATTATAGTAAGCCTTATTAGTTTTAGTAATGTTGTATTAGTATTGTCGCTATAAAAATTGCTGTTCTCATTATTCTAACTATAATCATTAATATTCTTATTAGTATACTTAATATTATCAGTACGTGAATAATTATTTTAATCATTATTATTAAGAAAACTACTAAGTTTTCTGGAATCCTTATGGTATTTTTAGAACTGTAAAAATTCTTGCTTATTGGTATTATTAAAATTATAAAAATTACTCTAGTAATTACTTAAATATTGTTAATAAAATTATTTTCGGTGTTATTATTATAGTAAGCCTTATTAGTTTTAGTAATGTTATATTAGTATTGTCGCTATAAAAATTGCTGCTCTCATTATTCTAACTATAATCATTAATATTCTTATTAGTATACTTAATATTATCAGTACGTGAATAATTATTTTAATCATTATTATTAAGAAAACTACTAAGTTTTCGGTAATCCTTATGGTATTTTTAGAACTGTAAAAATTCTTTCTATTGGTATTATTAAAATTATAAAAATTACTCTAGTAATTACTTAAATATTGTTAATAAAATTATTCTCGGTGTTATTATTATAGTAAGCCTTATTAATTTTAGTAATGTTATATTAGTATTGTCGCTATAATAATTGCTGCTCTCATTATTCTAACTATAATCATTAATATTCTTATTAGTATACTTAATATTATCAGTACGTGAATAATTATTTTAATCATTATTATTAAGAAAACCACTAAGTTTTCTGGAATCCTTATGGCATTTTTAGAACTGTAAAAATTCTTGCTTATTGGTATTATTAAAATTATAAAAATTACTCTAGTAATTACTTATATTGTTAATAAAATTATTTTCGGTGTTATTATTATAGTAAGCCTTATTAGTTTTAGTAATGTTATATTAGTATTGTCGCTATAAAAATTGCTGCTCTCATTATTCTAACTATAATCATTAATATTCTTATTAGTATACTTAATATTATCAGTACGTGAATAATTATTTTAATCATTATTATTAAGAAAACTACTAAGTTTTCGGGAATCCTTATGGTATTTTTAGAACTGTAAAAATTCTTGCTTATTGGTATTATTAAAATTATAAAAATTACTCTTGTAATTACTTAAATAGTGTTAATAAAATTATTCTGGGTGTTATTATTATAGTAAGCCTTATTAGTTTTAGTAATGTTATATTAGTATTGTCGCTATAAAAATTGCTGCTCTCATTATTCTAACTATAATCATTAATATTCTTATTAGTATACTTAATATTATCAGTACGTGAATAATTATTTTAATCATTATTATTAAGAAAACTACTAAGTTTTCGGGAATCCTTATGGTATTTTTAGAACTGTAAAAATTCTTGCTTATTGGTATTATTAAAATTATAAAAATTACTCTAGTAATTACTTAAATATTGTTAATAAAATTATTCTCGGTGTTATTATTATAGTAAGCCTTATTAATTTTAGTAATGTTATATTAGTATTGTCGCTATAAAAATTGCGGCTCTCATTATTCTAACTATAATCATTAATATTCTTATTAGTATACTTAATATTATCAGTACGTGAATAATTATTTTAATTATTATTATTAAGAAAACTACTAAGTTTTCTGGAATCCTTATGGCATTTTTAGAACTGTAAAAATTCTTGCTTATTGGTATTATTAAAATTATAAAAATTACTCTAGTAATTACTTAAATATTGTTAATAAAATTATTCTCGGTGTTATTATTATAGCAGCCTTATTAGTTTTAGTAATGTTATATTAGTATTGTCGCTATAAAAATTTCTGCTCTCATTATTCTAACTATAATCATTAATATTCTTATTAGTATACTTAATATTATCAGTACGTGAATAATTATTTTAATCATTATTATTAAGAAAACTACTAAGTTTTCGGGAATCCTTATGGTATTTTTAGAACTGTAAAAATTCTGGCTTATAGGTATTATTAAAATTATAAAAATTACTCTTGTAATTACTTAAATATTGTTAATAAAATTATTCTGGATGTTATTATTATAGTAAGCCTTATTATTTTTAGTAATGTTATATTAGTATTGTCGCTATAAAAATTGCTGCTCTCATTATTCTAACTATAAACATTAATATTCTTATTAGTATACTTAATATTATCAGTACGTGAATAATTATTTTAATCATTATTATTAAGAAAACTACTAAGTTTTCGGGAATCCTTATGGTATTTTTAGAACTGTAAAAACTCATGCTTATTAGTATTATTAAAATTACAAAAATTACTCTAATAATTACTTAAATATTGTTAATAAAATTATTCTCGGTGTATTATTATAGTAAGCCTTATTAGTTTTAGTAATGTTATATTAGTATTGTCGCTATAAAAATTGCTGCTCTCATTATTCTAACTATAATCATTAATATTCTTATTAGTATACTTAATATTATCAGTACGTGAATAATTATTTTAATCATTATTATTAAGAAAACTACTAAGTTTTCGGGAATCTTTATGGAATTTTTAGAACTGAAAAAATTCTTGCTTATTGGTATTATTAAAATTATAAAAATTACTCTAGTAATAACTTAAATATTTTTAATAAAATTATTCTCGGTGTAATTATTATAGTAAGCCTTATTAGTTTTAGTAATGTTGTATTAGTATTGTCGCTATAAAAATTGCTGTTCTCATTATTCTAACTATAATCATTAATATTCTTATTAGTATACTTAATATTATCAGTACGTGAATAATTATTTTAATCATTATTATTAAGAAAACTACTAAGTTTTCTGGAATCCTTATGGTATTTTTAGAACTGTAAAAATTCTTGCTTATTGGTATTATTAAAATTATAAAAATTACTCTAGTAATTACTTAAATATTGTTAATAAAATTATTTTCGGTGTTATTATTATAGTAAGCCTTATTAGTTTTAGTAATGTTATATTAGTATTGTCGCTATAAAAATTGCTGCTCTCATTATTCTAACTATAATCATTAATATTCTTATTAGTATACTTAATATTATCATTACGTGAATAATTATTTTAATCATTATTATTAAGAAAACCACTAAGTTTTCTGGAATCCTTATGGCATTTTTAGAACTGTAAAAATTCTTGCTTATTGGTATTATTAAAATTATAAAAATTACTCTAGTAATTACTTAAATATTGTTAATAAAATTATTTTCGGTGTTATTATTATAGTAAGCCTTATTAGTTTTAGTAATGTTATATTAGTATTGTCGCTATAAAAATTGCTGCTCTCATTATTCTAACTATAATCATTAATATTCTTATTAGTATACTTAATATTATCAGTACGTGAATAATTATTTTAATCATTATTATTAAGAAAACTACTAAGTTTTCGGGAATCCTTATGGTATTTTTAGAACTGTAAAAATTCTTGCTTATAGGTATTATTAAAATTATAAAAATTACTCTAGTAATTACTTAAATATTGTTAATAAAATTATTCTCGGTGTTATTATTATAGTAAGCCTTATTAGTTTTAGTAATGTTATATTAGTATTGTCGCTATAAAAATTGCTGCTCTCATTATTCTAACTATAATCATTAATATTCTTATTAGTATACTTAATATTATCAGTACGCGAATAATTATTTTAATCATTATTATTAAGAAAACTACTAAGTTTTCGGGAATCCTTATGGTATTTTTAGAACTGTAAAAATTCTTGCTTATAGGTATTATTAAAATTATAAAAATTACTCTTGTAATTACTTAAATATTGTTAATAAAATTATTCTGGATGTTATTATTATAGTAAGCCTTATTATTTTTAGTAATGTTATATTAGTATTGTCGCTATAAAAATTGCTGCTCTCATTATTCTAACTATAAACATTAATATTCTTATTAGTATACTTAATATTATCAGTACGTGAATAATTATTTTAATCATTATTATTAAGAAAACTACTAAGTTTTCGGGAATCCTTATGGTATTTTTAGAACTGTAAAAATTCATGCTTATTGGTATTATTAAAATTATAAAAATTACTCTAATAATTACTTAAATATTGTTAATAAAATTATTCTCGGTGTATTATTATAGTAAGCCTTATTAGTTTTAGTAATGTTATATTAGTATTGTCGCTATAAAAATTGCTTCTCTCATTATTCTAACTATAATCATTAATATTCTTATTAGTATACTTAATATTATCAGTACGTGAATAATTATTTTAATCATTATTATTAAGAAAACTACTAAGTTTTCGGGAATCCTTATGGAATTTTTAGAACTGAAAAAATTCTTGCTTATTGGTATTATTAAAATTATAAAAATTACTCTAGTAATAACTTAAATATTTTTAATAAAATTATTCTCGGTGTAATTATTATAGTAAGCCTTATTAGTTTTAGTAATGTTGTATTAGTATTGTCGCTGTAAAAATTGCTGTTCTCATTATTCTAACTATAATCATTAATATTCTTATTAGTATACTTAATATTATCAGTACGTGAATAATTATTTTAATCATTATTATTAAGAAAACTACTAAGTTTTCTGGAATCCTTATGGTATTTTTAGAACTATAAAAATTCTTGCTTATTGGTATTATTAAAATTATAAAAATTACTCTAGTAATTACTTAAATATTGTTAATAAAATTATTTTCGGTGTTATTATTATAGTAAGCCTTATTAGTTTTAGTAATGTTATATTAGTATTGTCGCTATAAAAATTGCTGCTCTCATTATTCTAACTATAATCATTAATATTCTTATTAGTATACTTAATATTATCATTACGTGAATAATTATTTTAATCATTATTATTAAGAAAACCACTAAGTTTTCTGGAATCCTTATGGCATTTTTAGAACTGTAAAAATTCTTGCTTATTGGTATTATTAAAATTATAAAAATTACTCTAGTAATTACTTAAATATTGTTAATAAAATTATTTTCGGTGTTATTATTATAGTAAGCCTTATTAGTTTTAGTAATGTTATATTAGTATTGTCGCTATAAAAATTGCTGCTCTCATTATTCTAACTATAATCATTAATATTCTTATTAGTATACTTAATATTATCAGTACGTGAATAATTATTTTAATCATTATTATTAAGAAAACTACTAAGTTTTCGGGAATCCTTATGGTATTTTTAGAACTGTAAAAATTCTTGCTTATAGGTATTATTAAAATTATAAAAATTACTCTAGTAATTACTTAAATATTGTTAATAAAATTATTCTCGGTGTTATTATTATAGTAAGCCATATTAGTTTTAGTAATGTTATATTAGTATTGTCGCTATAAAAATTGCTGCTCTCATTATTCTAACTATAATCATTAATATTCTTATTAGTATACTTAATATTATCAGTACGCGAATAATTATTTTAATCATTATTATTAAGAAAACTACTAAGTTTTCGGGAATCCTTATGGTATTTTTAGAACTGTAAAAATTCTTGCTTATTGGTATTATTAAAATTATAAAAATTACTCTAGTAATTACTTAAATATTGTTAATAAAATTATTCTCGGTGTTATTATTATAGTAAGCCTTATTAATTTTAGTAATGTTATATTAGTATTGTCGCTATAAAAATTGCGGCTCTCATTATTCTAACTATAATCATTAATATTCTTATTAGTATACTTAATATTATCAGTACGTGAATAATTATTTTAATCATTATTATTAAGAAAACTACTAAGTTTTCGGGAATCCTTATGGTATTTTTAGAACTGTAAAAATTCTTGCTTATTGGTATTATTAAAATTAT
Source organism: Hermaeophaga mercurialis (assembly GCA_951812935.1). Taxonomy (NCBI): domain Eukaryota; kingdom Metazoa; phylum Arthropoda; class Insecta; order Coleoptera; family Chrysomelidae; genus Hermaeophaga; species Hermaeophaga mercurialis. The sequence continues at coordinate 6,338 of CATOTN010000781.1, forward strand.
AAAAATTACTCTAGTAATTACTTAAATATTGTTAATAAAATTATTCTCGGTGTTATTATTATAGTAAGCCTTATTAGTTTTAGTAATGTTGTATTAGTATTGTCGCTATAAAAATTGCTGTTCTCATTATTCTAACTATAATCATTAATATTCTTATTAGTATACTTAATATTATCAGTACGTGAATAATTATTTTAATCATTATTATTAAGAAAACTACTAAGTTTTCTGGAATCCTTATGGTATTTTTAGAACTGTAAAAATTCTTGCTTATTGGTATTATTAAAATTATAAAAATTACTCTAGTAATTACTTAAATATTGTTAATAAAATTATTTTCGGTGTTATTATTATAGTAAGCCTTATTAGTTTTAGTAATGTTATATTAGTATTGTCGCTATAAAAATTGCTGCTCTCATTATTCTAACTATAATCATTAATATTCTTATTGGTATACTTAATATTATACTTACGTGAATAATTATTTTAATCATTATTATTAAGAAAACCACTAAGTTTTCTGGAATCCTTATGGCATTTTTAGAACTGTAAAAATTCTTGCTTATTGGTATTATTAAAATTATAAAAATTACTCTAGTAATTACTTAAATATTGTTAATAAAATTATTTTCGGTGTTATTATTATAGTAAGCCTTATTAGTTTTAGTAATGTTATATTAGTATTGTCGCTATAAAAATTGCTGCTCTCATTATTCTAACTATAATCATTAATATTCTTATTAGTATACTTAATATTATCAGTACGTGAATAATTATTTTAATCATTATTATTAAGAAAACTACTAAGTTTTCGGGAATCCTTATGGTATTTTTAGAACTGTAAAAATTCTTGCTTATAGGTATTATTAAAATTATGAAAATTACTCTAGTAATTACTTAAATATTGTTAATAAAATTATTCTCGGTGTTATTATTATAGTAAGCCTTATTAGTTTTAGTAATGTTATATTAGTATTGTCGCTATAAAAATTGCTGCTCTCATTATTCTAACTATAATCATTAATATTCTTATTAGTATACTTAATATTATCAGTACGCGAATAATTATTTTAATCATTATTATTAAGAAAACTACTAAGTTTTCGGGAATCCTTATGGTATTTTTAGAACTGTAAAAATTCTTGCTTATTGGTATTATTAAAATTATAAAAATTACTCTAGTAATTACTTAAATATTGTTAATAAAATTATTCTCGGTGTTATTATTATAGTAAGCCTTATTAATTTTAGTAATGTTATATTAGTATTGTCGCTATAAAAATTGCGGCTCTCATTATTCTAACTATAATCATTAATATTCTTATTAGTATACTTAATATTATCAGTACGTGAATAATTATTTTAATCATTATTATTAAGAAAACTACTAAGTTTTCGGGAATCCTTATGGTATTTTTAGAACTGTAAAAATTCTTGCTTATTGGTATTATTAAAATTATAAAAATTACTCTAGTAATTACTTAAATATTGTTAATAAAATTATTCTCGGTGCAATTATTATAGTAAGCCTTATTAGTTTTAGTAATGTTGTATTAGTATTGTCGCTATAAAAATTGCTGTTCTCATTATTCTAACTATAATCATTAATATTCTTATTAGTATACTTAATATTATCAGTACGTGAATAATTATTTTAATCATTATTATTAAGAAAACTACTAAGTTTTCTGGAATCCTTATGGTATTTTTAGAACTGTAAAAATTCTTGCTTATTGGTATTATTAAAATTATAAAAATTACTCTAGTAATTACTTAAATATTGTTAATAAAATTATTTTCGGTGTTATTATTATAGTAAGCCTTATTAGTTTTAGTAATGTTATATTAGTATTGTCGCTATAAAAATTGCTGCTCTCATTATTCTAACTATAATCATTAATATTCTTATTAGTATACTTAATATTATCATTACGTGAATAATTATTTTAATCATTATTATTAAGAAAACCACTAAGTTTTCTGGAATCCTTATGGCATTTTTAGAACTGTAAAAATTCTTGCTTATTGGTATTATTAAAATTATAAAAATTACTCTAGTAATTACTTAAATATTGTTAATAAAATTATTTTCGGTGTTATTATTATAGTAAGCCTTATTAGTTTTAGTAATGTTATATTAGTATTGTCGCTATAAAAATTGCTGCTCTCATTATTCTAACTATAATCATTAATATTCTTATTAGTATACTTAATATTATCAGTACGTGAATAATTATTTTAATCATTATTATTAAGAAAACCACTAAGTTTTCTGGAATCCTTATGGCATTTTTAGAACTGTAAAAATTATTGCTTATTGGTATTATTAAAATTATAAAAATTACTCTAGTAATTACTTAAATATTGTTAATAAAATTATTTTCGGTGTTATTATTATAGTAAGCCTTATTAGTTTTAGTAATGTTATATTAGTATTGTCTCTATAAAAATTGCTGCTCTCATTATTCTAACTATAATCATTAATATTCTTATTAGTATACTTAATATTATCAGTACGCGAATAATTATTTTAATCATTATTATTAAGAAAACTACTAAGTTTTCGGGAATCCTTATGGTATTTTTAGAACTGTAAAAATTCTTGCTTATTGGTATTATTAAAATTATAAAAATTACTCTAGTAATTACTTAAATATTGTTAATAAAATTATTCTCGGTGTTATTATTATAGTAAGCCTTATTAATTTTAGTAATGTTATATTAGTATTGTCGCTATAAAAATTGCGGCTCTCATTATTCTAACTATAATCATTAATATTCTTATTAGTATACTTAATATTATCAGTACGTGAATAATTATTTTAATCATTATTATTAAGAAAACTACTAAGTTTTCGGGAATCCTTATGGTATTTTTAGAACTGTAAAAATTCTTGCTTATTGGTATTATTAAAATTATAAAAATTACTCTAGTAATTACTTAAATATTGTTAATAAAATTATTCTCGGTGTTATTATTATAGTAAGCCTTATTAGTTTTAGTAATGTTGTATTAGTATTGTCGCTATAAAAATTGCTGTTCTCATTATTCTAACTATAATCATTAATATTCTTATTAGTATACTTAATATTATCAGTACGTGAATAATTATTTTAATCATTATTATTAAGAAAACTACTAAGTTTTCTGGAATCCTTATGGTATTTTTAGAACTGTAAAAATTCTTGCTTATTGGTATTATTAAAATTATAAAAATTACTCTAGTAATTACTTAAATATTGTTAATAAAATTATTTTCGGTGTTATTATTATAGTAAGCCTTATTAGTTTTAGTAATGTTATATTAGTATTGTCGCTATAAAAATTGCTGCTCTCATTATTCTAACTATAATCATTAATATTCTTATTAGTATACTTAATATTATCAGTACGCGAATAATTATTTTAATCATTATTATTAAGAAAACTACTAAGTTTTCGGGAATCCTTATGGTATTTTTAGAACTGTAAAAATTCTTGCTTATTGGTATTATTAAAATTATAAAAATTACTCTAGTAATTACTTAAATATTGTTAATAAAATTATTCTCGGTGTTATTATTATAGTAAGCCTTATTAATTTTAGTAATGTTATATTAGTATTGTCGCTATAAAAATTGCGGCTCTCATTATTCTAACTATAATCATTAATATTCTTATTAGTATACTTAATATTATCAGTACGTGAATAATTATTTTAATCATTATTATTAAGAAAACTACTAAGTTTTCGGGAATCCTTATGGTATTTTTAGAACTGTAAAAATTCTTGCTTATTGGTATTATTAAAATTATAAAAATTACTCTAGTAATTACTTAAATATTGTTAATAAAATTATTCTCGGTGTTATTATTATAGTAAGCCTTATTAGTTTTAGTAATGTTGTATTAGTATTGTCGCTATAAAAATTGCTGTTCTCATTATTCTAACTATAATCATTAATATTCTTATTAGTATACTTAATATTATCAGTACGTGAATAATTATTTTAATCATTATTATTAAGAAAACTACTAAGTTTTCTGGAATCCTTATGGTATTTTTAGAACTGTAAAAATTCTTGCTTATTGGTATTATTAAAATTATAAAAATTACTCTAGTAATTACTTAAATATTGTTAATAAAATTATTTTCGGTGTTATTATTATAGTAAGCCTTATTAGTTTTAGTAATGTTATATTAGTATTGTCGCTATAAAAATTGCTGCTCTCATTATTCTAACTATAATCATTAATATTCTTATTAGTATACTTAATATTATCATTACGTGAATAATTATTTTAATCATTATTATTAAGAAAACCACTAAGTTTTCTGGAATCCTTATGGCATTTTTAGAACTGAAAAAATTCTTGCTTATTGGTATTATTAAAATTATAAAAATTACTCTAGTAATAACTTAAATATTTTTAATAAAATTATTCTCGGTGTAATTATTATAGTAAGCCTTATTAGTTTTAGTAATGTTGTATTAGTATTGTCGCTATAAAAATTGCTGTTCTCATTATTCTAACTATAATCATTAATATTCTTATTAGTATACTTAATATTATCAGTACGTGAATAATTATTTTAATCATTATTATTAAGAAAACTACTAAGTTTTCTGGAATCCTTATGGTATTTTTAGAACTGTAAAAATTCTTGCTTATTGGTATTATTAAAATTATAAAAATTACTCTAGTAATTACTTAAATATTGTTAATAAAATTATTTTCGGTGTTATTATTATAGTAAGCCTTATTAGTTTTAGTAATGTTATATTAGTATTGTCGCTATAAAAATTGCTGCTCTCATTATTCTAACTATAATCATTAATATTCTTATTAGTATACTTAATATTATCATTACGTGAATAATTATTTTAATCATTATTATTAAGAAAACCACTAAGTTTTCTGGAATCCTTATGGCATTTTTAGAACTGTAAAAATTCTTGCTTATTGGTATTATTAAAATTATAAAAATTACTCTAGTAATTACTTAAATATTGTTAATAAAATTATTTTCGGTGTTATTATTATAGTAAGCCTTATTAGTTTTAGTAATGTTATATTAGTATTGTCGCTATAAAAATTGCTGCTCTCATTATTCTAACTATAATCATTAATATTCTTATTAGTATACTTAATATTATCAGTACGCGAATAATTATTTTAATCATTATTATTAAGAAAACTACTAAGTTTTCGGGAATCCTTATGGTATTTTTAGAACTGTAAAAATTCTTGCTTATTGGTATTATTAAAATTATAAAAATTACTCTAGTAATTACTTAAATATTGTTAATAAAATTATTCTCGGTGTTATTATTATAGTAAGCCTTATTAATTTTAGTAATGTTATATTAGTATTGTCGCTATAAAAATTGCGGCTCTCATTATTCTAACTATAATCATTAATATTCTTATTAGTATACTTAATATTATCAGTACGTGAATAATTATTTTAATCATTATTATTAAGAAAACTACTAAGTTTTCGGGAATCCTTATGGTATTTTTAGAACTGTAAAAATTCTTGCTTATTGGTATTATTAAAATTATAAAAATTACTCTAGTAATTACTTAAATATTGTTAATAAAATTATTCTCGGTGTTATTATTATAGTAAGCCTTATTAGTTTTAGTAATGTTGTATTAGTATTGTCGCTATAAAAATTGCTGTTCTCATTATTCTAACTATAATCATTAATATTCTTATTAGTATACTTAATATTATCAGTACGTGAATAATTATTTTAATCATTATTATTAAGAAAACTACTAAGTTTTCTGGAATCCTTATGGTATTTTTAGAACTGTAAAAATTCTTGCTTATTGGTATTATTAAAATTATAAAAATTACTCTAGTAATTACTTAAATATTGTTAATAAAATTATTTTCGGTGTTATTATTATAGTAAGCCTTATTAGTTTTAGTAATGTTATATTAGTATTGTCGCTATAAAAATTGCTGCTCTCATTATTCTAACTATAATCATTAATATTCTTATTAGTATACTTAATATTATCATTACGTGAATAATTATTTTAATCATTATTATTAAGAAAACCACTAAGTTTTCTGGAATCCTTATGGCATTTTTAGAACTGTAAAAATTCTTGCTTATTGGTATTATTAAAATTATAAAAATTACTCTAGTAATTACTTAAATATTGTTAATAAAATTATTTTCGGTGTTATTATTATAGTAAGCCTTATTAGTTTTAGTAATGTTATATTAGTATTGTCGCTATAAAAATTGCTGCTCTCATTATTCTAACTATAATCATTAATATTCTTATTAGTATACTTAATATTATCAGTACGTGAATAATTATTTTAATCATTATTATTAAGAAAACTACTAAGTTTTCGGGAATCCTTATGGTATTTTTAGAACTGTAAAAATTCTTGCTTATAGGTATTATTAAAATTATAAAAATTACTCTAGTAATTACTTAAATATTGTTAATAAAATTATTCTCGGTGTTATTATTATAGTAAGCCTTATTAGTTTTAGTAATGTTATATTAGTATTGTCGCTATAAAAATTGCTGCTCTCATTATTCTAACTATAATCATTAATATTCTTATTAGTATACTTAATATTATCAGTACGCGAATAATTATTTTAATCATTATTATTAAGAAAACTACTAAGTTTTCGGGAATCCTTATGGTATTTTTAGAACTGTAAAAATTCTTGCTTATTGGTATTATTAAAATTATAAAAATTACTCTAGTAATTACTTAAATATTGTTAATAAAATTATTCTCGGTGTTATTATTATAGTAAGCCTTATTAATTTTAGTAATGTTATATTAGTATTGTCGCTATAAAAATTGCGGCTCTCATTATTCTAACTATAATCATTAATATTCTTATTAGTATACTTAATATTATCAGTACGTGAATAATTATTTTAATCATTATTATTAAGAAAACTACTAAGTTTTCGGGAATCCTTATGGTATTTTTAGAACTGTAAAAATTCTTGCTTATTGGTATTATTAAAATTATAAAAATTACTCTAGTAATTACTTAAATATTGTTAATAAAATTATTCTCGGTGTTATTATTATAGTAAGCCTTATTAGTTTTAGTAATGTTGTATTAGTATTGTCGCTATAAAAATTGCTGTTCTCATTATTCTAACTATAATCATTAATATTCTTATTAGTATACTTAATATTATCAGTACGTGAATAATTAATTTAATCATTATTATTAAGAAAACTACTAAGTTTTCTGGAATCCTTATGGTATTTTTAGAACTGTAAAAATTCTTGCTTATTGGTATTATTAAAATTATAAAAATTACTCTAGTAATTACTTAAATATTGTTAATAAAATTATTTTCGGTGTTATTATTATAGTAAGCCTTATTAGTTTTAGTAATGTTATATTAGTATTGTCGCTATAAAAATTGCTGCTCTCATTATTCTAACTATAATCATTAATATTCTTATTAGTATACTTAATATTATCAGTACGTGAATAATTATTTTAATCATTATTATTAAGAAAACTACTAAGTTTTCGGGAATCCTTATGGTATTTTTAGAACTGTAAAAATTCTTGCTTATAGGTATTATTAAAATTATAAAAATTACTCTAGTAATTACTTAAATATTGTTAATAAAATTATTCTCGGTGTTATTATTATAGTAAGCCTTATTAGTTTTAGTAATGTTATATTAGTATTGTCGCTATAAAAATTGCTGCTCTCATTATTCTAACTATAATCATTAATATTCTTATTAGTATACTTAATATTATCAGTACGCGAATAATTATTTTAATCATTATTATTAAGAAAACTACTAAGTTTTCGGGAATCCTTATGGTATTTTTAGAACTGTAAAAATTCTTGCTTATTGGTATTATTAAAATTATAAAAATTACTCTAGTAATTACTTAAATATTGTTAATAAAATTATTCTCGGTGTTATTATTATAGTAAGCCTTATTAATTTTAGTAATGTTATATTAGTATTGTCGCTATAAAAATTGCGGCTCTCATTATTCTAACTATAATCATTAATATTCTTATTAGTATACTTAATATTATCAGTACGTGAATAATTATTTTAATCATTATTATTAAGAAAACTACTAAGTTTTCGGGAATCCTTATGGTATTTTTAGAACTGTAAAAATTCTTGCTTATTGGTATTATTAAAATTATAAAAATTACTCTAGTAATTACTTAAATATTGTTAATAAAATTATTCTCGGTGTTATTATTATAGTAAGCCTTATTAGTTTTAGTAATGTTGTATTAGTATTGTCGCTATAAAAATTGCTGTTCTCATTATTCTAACTATAATCATTAATATTCTTATTAGTATACTTAATATTATCAGTACGTGAATAATTAATTTAATCATTATTATTAAGAAAACTACTAAGTTTTCTGGAATCCTTATGGTATTTTTAGAACTGTAAAAATTCTTGCTTATTGGTATTATTAAAATTATAAAAATTACTCTAGTAATTACTTAAATATTGTTAATAAAATTATTTTCGGTGTTATTATTATAGTAAGCCTTATTAGTTTTAGTAATGTTATATTAGTATTGTCGCTATAAAAATTGCTGCTCTCATTATTCTAACTATAATCATTAATATTCTTATTAGTATACTTAATATTAACAGTACGTGAATAATTATTTTAATCATTATTATTAAGAAAACTACTAAGTTTTCGGGAATCCTTATGGCATTTTTAGAACTGTAAAAATTCTTGCTTATTGGTATTATTAAAATTATAAAAATTACTCTAGTAATTACTTAAATATTATTAATAAAATTATTCTCGGTGTTATTATTATAGTAAGCCTTATTAGTTTTAGTAATGTTATATTAGTATTGTCGCTATAAAAATTGCGGCTCTCATTATTCTAACTATAATCATTAATATTCTTATTAGTATACTTAATATTATCAGTACGTGAATAATTATTTTAATCATTATTATTAAGAAAACTACTAAGTTTTCTGGAATCCTTATGGTATTTTTAGAACTGTAAAAATTCTTGCTTATTGGTATTATTAAAATTATAAAAATTACTCTAGTAATTACTTAAATATTGTTAATAAAATTATTTTCGGTGTTATTATTATAGTAAGCCTTATTAGTTTTAGTAATGTTATATTAGTATTGTCGCTATAAAAATTGCTGCTCTCATTATTCTAACTATAATCATTAATATTCTTATTAGTATACTTAATATTATCAGTACGTGAATAATTATTTTAATCATTATTATTAAGAAAACTACTAAGTTTTCGGTAATCCTTATGGTATTTTTAGAACTGTAAAAATTCTTTCTTATTGGTATTATTAAAATTATAAAAATTACTCTAGTAATTACTTAAATATTGTTAATAAAATTATTCTCGGTGTTATTATTATAGTAAGCCTTATTAATTTTAGTAATGTTATATTAGAATTGTCGCTATAATAATTGCTGCTCTCATTATTCTAACTATAATCATTAATATTCTTATTAGTATACTTAATATTATCAGTACGTGAATAATTATTTTAATCATTATTATTAAGAAAACCACTAAGTTTTCTGGAATCCTTATGGCATTTTTAGAACTGTAAAAATTCTTGCTTATTGGTATTATTAAAATTATAAAAATTACTCTAGTAATTACTTAAATATTGTTAATAAAATTATTTTCGGTGTTATTATTATATTAAGCCTTATTAGTTTTAGTAATGTTATATTAGTATTGTCGCTATAAAAATTGCTGCTCTCATTATTCTAACTATAATCATTAATATTCTTATTAGTATACTTAATATTATCAGTACGTGAATAATTATTTTAATCATTATTATTAAGAAAACTACTAAGTTTTCTGGAATCCTTATGGTATTTTTAGAACTGTAAAAATTCTTGCTTATTGGTATTATTAAAATTATAAAAATTTCTCTAGTAATTACTTAAATATTGTTAATAAAATTATTTTCGGTGTTATTATTATAGTAAGCCTTATTAGTTTTAGTAATGTTATATTAGTATTGTCGCTATAAAAATTGCTGCTCTCATTATTCTAACTATAATCATTAATATTCTTATTAGTATACTTAATATTATCAGTACGTGAATAATTATTTTAATCATTATTATTAAGAAAACTACTAAGTTTTCGGGAATCCTTATGGTATTTTTAGAACTGTAAAAATTCTTGCTTATAGGTATTATTAAAATTATAAAAATTACTCTAGTAATTACTTAAATATTGTTAATAAAATTATTCTCGGTGTTATTATTATAGTAAGCCTTATTAGTTTTAGTAATGTTATATTAGTATTGTCGCTATAAAAATTGCTGCTCTCATTATTCTAACTATAATCATTAATATTCTTATTAGTATACTTAATATTATCAGTACGCGAATAATTATTTTAATCATTATTATTAAGAAAACTACTAAGTTTTCGGGAATCCTTATGGTATTTTTAGAACTGTAAAAATTCTTGCTTATTGGTATTATTAAAATTATAAAAATTACTCTAGTAATTACTTAAATATTGTTAATAAAATTATTCTCGGTGTTATTATTATAGTAAGCCTTATTAATTTTAGTAATGTTATATTAGTATTGTCGCTATAAAAATTGCGGCTCTCATTATTCTAACTATAATCATTAATATTCTTATTAGTATACTTAATATTATCAGTACGTGAATAATTATTTTAATCATTATTATTAAGAAAACTACTAAGTTTTCGGGAATCCTTATGGTATTTTTAGAACTGTAAAAATTCTTGCTTATTGGTATTATTAAAATTATAAAAATTACTCTAGTAATTACTTAAATATTGTTAATAAAATTATTCTCGGTGTTATTATTATAGTAAGCCTTATTAGTTTTAGTAATGTTGTATTAGTATTGTCGCTATAAAAATTGCTGTTCTCATTATTCTAACTATAATCATTAATATTCTTATTAGTATACTTAATATTATCAGTACGTGAATAATTAATTTAATCATTATTATTAAGAAAACTACTAAGTTTTCTGGAATCCTTAAGGTATTTTTAGAACTGTAAAAATTCTTGCTTATTGGTATTATTAAAATTATAAAAATTACTCTAGTATCTACTTAAATATTGTTAATAAAATTATTTTCGGTGTTATTATTATAGTAAGCCTTATTAGTTTTAGTAATGTTATATTAGTATTGTCGCTATAAAAATTGCTGCTCTCATTATTCTAACTATAATCATTAATATTCTTATTAGTATACTTAATATTAACAGTACGTGAATAATTATTTTAATCATTATTATTAAGAAAACTACTAAGTTTTCGGGAATCCTTATGGCATTTTTAGAACTGTAAAAATTCTTGCTTATTGGTATTATTAAAATTATAAAAATTACTCTAGTAATTACTTAAATATTATTAATAAAATTATTCTCGGTGTTATTATTATAGTAAGCCTTATTAGTTTTAGTAATGTTATATTAGTATTGTCGCTATAAAAATTGCGGCTCTCATTATTCTAACTATAATCATTAATATTCTTATTAGTATACTTAATATTATCAGTACGTGAATAATTATTTTAATCATTATTATTAAGAAAACTACTAAGTTTTCTGGAATCCTTATGGTATTTTTAGAACTGTAAAAATTCTTGCTTATTGGTATTATTAAAATTATAAAAATTACTCTAGTAATTACTTAAATATTGTTAATAAAATTATTTTCGGTGTTATTATTATAGTAAGCCTTATTAGTTTTAGTAATGTTATATTAGTATTGTCGCTATAAAAATTGCTGCTCTCATTATTCTAACTATAATCATTAATATTCTTATTAGTATACTTAATATTATCAGTACGTGAATAATTATTTTAATCATTATTATTAAGAAAACTACTAAGTTTTCGGTAATCCTTATGGTATTTTTAGAACTGTAAAAATTCTTTCTTATTGGTATTATTAAAATTATAAAAATTACTCTAGTAATTACTTAAATATTGTTAATAAAATTATTCTCGGTGTTATTATTATAGTAAGCCTTATTAATTTTAGTAATGTTATATTAGAATTGTCGCTATAATAATTGCTGCTCTCATTATTCTAACTATAATCATTAATATTCTTATTAGTATACTTAATATTATCAGTACGTGAATAATTATTTTAATCATTATTATTAAGAAAACCACTAAGTTTTCTGGAATCCTTATGGCATTTTTAGAACTGTAAAAATTCTTGCTTATTGGTATTATTAAAATTATAAAAATTACTCTAGTAATTACTTAAATATTGTTAATAAAATTATTTTCGGTGTTATTATTATATTAAGCCTTATTAGTTTTAGTAATGTTATATTAGTATTGTCGCTATAAAAATTGCTGCTCTCATTATTCTAACTATAATCATTAATATTCTTATTAGTATACTTAATATTATCAGTACGTGAATAATTATTTTAATCATTATTATTAAGAAAACTACTAAGTTTTCTGGAATCCTTATGGTATTTTTAGAACTGTAAAAATTCTTGCTTATTGGTATTATTAAAATTATAAAAATTTCTCTAGTAATTACTTAAATATTGTTAATAAAATTATTTTCGGTGTTATTATTATAGTAAGCCTTATTAGTTTTAGTAATGTTATATTAGTATTGTCGCTATAAAAATTGCTGCTCTCATTATTCTAACTATAATCATTAATATTCTTATTAGTATACTTAATATTATCAGTACGTGAATAATTATTTTAATCATTATTATTAAGAAAACTACTAAGTTTTCGGGAATCCTTATTGTATTTTTAGAACTGTAAAAATTCTTGCTTATTGGTATTATTAAAATTATAAAAATTACTCTTGTAATTACTTAAATATTGTTAATAAAATTATTCTGGATGTTATTATTATAGTAAGCCTTATTATTTTTAGTAATGTTATATTAGTATTGTCGCTATAAAAATTGCTGCTCTCATTATTCTAACTATAAACATTAATATTCTTATTAGTATACTTAATATTATCAGTACGTGAATTATTATTTTAATCATTATTATTAAGAAAACTACTAAGTTTTCGGGAATCCTTATGGTATTTTTAGATCTTTAAAAATTCATGCTTATTGGTATTATTAAAATTATAAAAATTACTCTAGTAATTACTTAAATATTGTTAATAAAATTATTCTCGGTGTTATTATTATAGTAAGCCTTATTAGTTTTAGTAATGTTATATTAGTATTGTCGCTATAAAAATTGCTGCTCTCATTATTCTAACTATAATCATTAATATTCTTATTAGTATTCTTAATATTATCAGTACGTGAATAATTATTTTAATCATTTTTATTAAGAAAACTACTAAGTTTTCGG
>CATOTN010000782.1:0-106360 GCA_951812935.1 Hermaeophaga mercurialis
TGACAAATTTTAGAAAAAATGTCAAAAATGACGGTCACGTCTAAAGTACCATAAAGGGTATGTAAAATGTTTACATACAAGTCAATTTCATAAAAAAATGACAAATTTTATGAAAAATGTAAAAAATGACGATTACGTCTAAAGTACCATTAAAGGGTATATAAAATGTTTACATATAAGTCAATTTCATAAAAAAATGACAAATTTTAGAAAAATGTCGAAAATGACGGTCACGTCTAAAGTACCATTAAAGGGTATGTAAAATGTTTACATATAAGTCAATTTCATAAAAAAATGACAAATTTTAGAAAAAATGTCGAAAATGACGGTCACGTCTAAAGTACCCTAAAGGGTATGTAAAATGTTTATATACAAGTCAATTTCATAGAAAAATGACAAATTTTAGAAAAAATGTCAAAAATGACGGTCACGTCTAAAGTACCATAAAGGGTATGTAAAATGTTTACATACAAGTCAATTTCATAAAAAAATGACAAATTTTATGAAAAATGTAAAAAATGACGGTTACGTCTAAAGTACCATTAAAGGGTATGTAAAATGTTTACATATAAGTCAATTTCATAAAAAAATGACAAATTTTAGAAAAAATGTCGAAAATGACGGTCACGTCTAAAGTACCCTAAAGGGTATGTAAAATGTTTATATACAAGTCAATTTCATAAAAAAATGACAAATTTTAGGAAAAATGTCAAAAATGACGGTCACGTCTAAAGTACCATTAAAGGGTATGTAAAATGTTTACATACAAGTCAATTTCATAAAAAAATGACAAATTTTATGAAAAATGTAAAGAATGACGGTTACGTCTAAAGTACCATTAAAGGGTATGTAAAATGTTTACATATAAGTCAAATTCATAAAAAAATGACAAATTTTAGAAAAAATGTCGAAAATGACGGTCACGTCTAAAGTACCCTAAAGGGTATGTAAAATGTTTATATACAAGTCAATTTCATAAAAAAATTCCAAATTTTAGAAAAAATGTCGAAAATGACGGTCACGTCTAAAGTACCCTAAAGGGTATGTAAAATGTTTATATACAAGTCAATTTCATAAAAAAATGACCAATTTTAGGAAAAATGTAAAAAATGACGGTTACGTCTAAAGTACCATTAAAGGGTATGTAAAATGTTTACATACAAGTCAATTTCGTAAAAAAATGACAAATTTTAGAAAAAATGTCAAAAATGACGGTCACGTCTAAAGTACCATTAAAGGGTATGTAAAATGTTTACATACAAGTCAATTTCATAAAAAAATGACAAATTTTATGAAAAATGTGAAAAATGATGGTTACGTCTAAAGTCCCATAAAGGGTATGTAAAATGTTTACATTCAAGTCAATTTCATAAAAAATGACAAATTTTATGAAAAATGTAAAAAATGACGATTACGTCTAAAGTACGATTAAAGGGTATATAAAATGTTTACATATAAGTCAATTTCATAAAAAAATGACAAATTTTAGAAAAAATGTCGAAAATGACGGTCACGTCTAAAGTACCCTAAAGGGTATGTAAAATGTTTATATACAAGTCAATTTCATAAAAAAATGACAAATTTTAGGAAAAATGTAAAAAATGACGGTTACGTCTAAAGTACCATTAAAGGGTATGTAAAATGTTTACATACAAGTCAATTTCGTAAAAAAATGACAAATTTTAGAAAAAATGTCAAAAATGACGGTCACGTCTAAAGTACCATTAAAGGGTATGTAAAATGTTTACATACAAGTCAATTTCATAAAAAAATGACAAATTTTATGAAAAATGTGAAAAATGACGGTTACGTCTAAAGTCCCATAAAGGGTATGTAAAATGTTTACATACAAGTCAATTTCATAAAAAATGACAAATTTTATGAAAAATGTAAAAAATGACGGTTACGTCTAAAGTCCCATAAAGGGTATGTAAAATGTTTACATACAAGTCAATTTCATAAAAAAATGACAAATTTTAGAAAAAATGTCGAAAATGACGGTCACGTCTAAAGTACCCTAAAGGGTATGTAAAATGTTTATATACAAGTCAATTTCATAAAAAAATGACAAATTTTAGGAAAAATGTAAAAAATGACGGTTACGTCTAAAGTACCATTAAAGGGTATGTAAAATGTTTACATACAAGTCAATTTCGTAAAAAAATGACAAATTTTAGAAAAAATGTCAAAAATGACGGTCACGTCTAAAGTACCATTAAAGGGTATGTAAAATGTTTACATATAAGTCAATTTCATAAAAAAATGACAAATTTTATGAAAAATGTAAAAAATGACGGTTACGTCTAAAGTACCATTAAAGGGTATGTAAAATGTTTACATATAAGTCAATTTCATAAAAAAATGACAAATTTTAGAAAAATGTCGAAAATGACGGTCACGTCTAAAGTACCCTAAAGGGTATGTAAAATGTTTATATACAAGTCAATTTCATAAAAAAATGACAAATTTTAGGAAAAATGTAAAAAATGACGGTTACGTCTAAAGTACCATTAAAGGGTATGTAAAATATTTACATACAAGTCAATTTCGTAAAAAAATGACAAATTTTAGAAAAAATGTCAAAAATGACGGTCACGTCTAAAGTACCCTAAAGGGTATGTAAAATTTTTATATACAAGTCAATTTCATAAAAAAATGACAAATTTTAGGAAAAATGTAAAAAATGACGGTTACGTCTAAAGTACCATTAAAGGGTATGTAAAATGTTTACATATAAGTCAATTTCATAAAAAAATTCCAAATTTTAGAAAAAATGTCGAAAATGACGGTCACGTCTAAATTACCATTAAAGGGTATGTAAAATGTTTACATATAAGTCAATTTCATAAAAAAATGACAAATTTTAGAAAAAATGTCGAAAATGACTGTCACGTCTAAAGTACCATTAAAGGGTATGTAAAATGTTTATATACAAGTCAATTTCATAAAAAAATGACAAATTTTAGAAAAAATGTCGAAAATGACGGTCACGTCTAAAGTACCCTAAAGGGTATGTAAAATGTTTATATACAAGTCAATTTCATAAAAAAATGACAAATTTTAGGAAAAATGTAAAAAATGACGGTTACGTCTAAAGTACCATTAAAGGGTATGTAAAATATTTACATACAAGTCAATTTCGTAAAAAAATGACAAATTTTAGGAAAAATGTAAAAAATGACGGTCACGTCTAAAGTACCATTAAAGGGTATGTAAAATGTTTACATATAAGTCAATTTCATAAAAAAATGACAAATTTTAGAAAAAATGTCGAAAATGACTGTCACGTCTAAAGTACCATTAAAGGGTATGTAAAATGTTTATATACAAGTCAATTTCATAAAAAAATGACAAATTTTAGAAAAAATGTCGAAAATGACGGTCACGTCTAAAGTACCCTAAAGGGTATGTAAAATTTTTATATACAAGTCAATTTCATAAAAAATGACAAATTTTAGGAAAAATGTAAAAAATGACGGTTACGTCTAAAGTACCATTAAAGGGTATGTAAAATGTTTACATATAAGTCAATTTCGTAAAAAAATGACAAATTTTAGAAAAAATGTCAAAAATGACGGTCACGTCTAAAGTACCCTACAGGGTATGTAAAATGTTTACATACAAGTCAATTTCGTAAAAAAATGACAAATTTTAGAAAAAATGTCGAAAATGACGGTCACGTCTAAAGTACCCTAAAGGGTATGTAAAATGTTTATATACAAGTCAATTTCATAAAAAAATGACAAATTTTATGAAAAACGTAAAAATGACGGTTACGTCTAAAGTACCATTAAAGGGTATGTAAAATGTTTACATATAAGTCAATTTCATAAAAAAATGACAAATTTTAGAAAAAATGTCGAAAATGACGGTAACGTCTAAAGTACCCTAAAGGGTATGTAAAATGTTTATATACAAGTCAATTTCATAAAAAAATGACAAATTTTATGAAAAATGTAAAAAATGACGGTTACGTCTAAAGTACCATTAAAGGGTATGTAAAGTGTTTACATATAAGTCAATTTCATAAAAGAATGACAAATTTTAGAAAAATTGTCGAAAATGACGGTCACGTCTAAAGTACCATTAAAGGGTATGTAAAAGTTTATATACAAGTCAATTTCATAAAAAAATGACAAATTTTAGAAAAAATGTCGAAAATGACGGTCTCGTCTAAAGTACCCTAAAGGGTATGTAAAATGTTTATATACAAGTCAATTTCATAAAAAATGACAAATTTTATGAAAAATGTAAAAAATGACGGTTACGTCTAAAGTACCATTAAAGGGTATATAAAATGTTTACATATAAGTCAATTTCATAAAAAAATGACAAATTTTATGAAAAATGTAAAAAATGACGGTTACGTCTAAAGTACCATTAAAGGGTATGTAAAATGTTTACATATAAGTCAATTTCATAAAAAAATGACAAATTTTAGAAAAAATGTCGGAAATGACGGTCACGTCTAAAGTACCCTAAAGGGTATGTAAAATTTTTACATACAAGTCAATTTCATAAAAAAATGACAAATTTTAGGAAAAATGTAAAAAATGACGGTTACGTCTAAAGTACCATTAAAGGGTATGTAAAATGTTTACATACAAGTCAATTTCGTAAAAAAATGACAAATTTTAGAAAAAATGTCGAAAATGACGGTCACGTCTAAAGTACCATTAAAGGGTATGTAAAATGTTTACATATAAGTCAATTTCATAAAAAAATGACAAATTTTAGAAAAAATGTCGAAAATGACGGTCACGTCTAAAGTACCCTAAAGGGTATGTAAAATGTTTATATACAAGTCAATTTCATAAAAAAATGACGAATTTTAGGAAAAATGTAAAAAATGACGGTTACGTCTAAAGTACCATTAAAGGGTATGTAAAATGTTTACATACAAGTCAATTTCGTAAAAAAATGACAAATTTTAGAAAAAATGTCAAAAATGACGGTCACTTCTAAAGTACCCTAAAGGGTATGTAAAATTTTTATATACAAGTCAATTTCATAAAAAAATGACAAATTTTAGGAAAAATGTAAAAAATGACGGTTACGTCTAAAGTACCATTAAAGGGTATGTAAAATGTTTACATATAAGTCAATTTCATAAAAAAATGACAAATTTTAGAAAAAATGTCGAAAATGACGGTCACGTCTAAAGTACCCTAAAGGGTATGTAAAATGTTTATATACAAGTCAATTTCATAAAAAAATGACCAATTTTAGGAAAAATGTAAAAAATGACGGTTACGTCTAAAGTACCATTAAAGGGTATGTAAAATGTTTACATACAAGTCAATTTCGTAAAAAAATGACAAATTTTAGAAAAAAAGTCAAAAATGACGGTCACGTCTAAAGTACCATTAAAGGGTATGTAAAATGTTTACATACAAGTCAATTTCATAAAAAAATGACAAATTTTATGAAAAATGTGAAAAATGATGGTTACGTCTAAAGTCCCATAAAGGGTATGTAAAATGTTTACATTCAAGTCAATTTCATAAAAAATGACAAATTTTATGAAAAATGTAAAAAATGACGATTACGTCTAAAGTACCATTAAAGGGTATATAAAATGTTTACATATAAGTCAATTTCATAAAAAAATGACAAATTTTAGAAAAAATGTCGAAAATGACGGTCACGTCTAAAGTACCCTAAAGGGTATGTAAAATGTTTATATACAAGTCAATTTCATAAAAAAATGACAAATTTTAGGAAAAATGTAAAAAATGACGGTTACGTCTAAAGTACCATTAAAGGGTATGTAAAATGTTTACATACAAGTCAATTTCGTAAAAAAATGACAAATTTTAGAAAAAATGTCAAAAATGACGGTCACGTCTAAAGTACCATTAAAGGGTATGTAAAATGTTTACATACAAGTCAATTTCATAAAAAAATGACAAATTTTATGAAAAATGTGAAAAATGACGGTTACGTCTAAAGTCCCATAAAGGGTATGTAAAATGTTTACATACAAGTCAATTTCATAAAAAATGACAAATTTTATGAAAAATGTAAAAAATGACGGTTACGTCTAAAGTCCCATAAAGGGTATGTAAAATGTTTACATACAAGTCAATTTCATAAAAAAATGACAAATTTTAGAAAAAATGTCGAAAATGACGGTCACGTCTAAAGTACCCTAAAGGGTATGTAAAATGTTTATATACAAGTCAATTTCATAAAAAAATGACAAATTTTAGGAAAAATGTAAAAAATGACGGTTACGTCTAAAGTACCATTAAAGGGTATGTAAAATGTTTACATACAAGTCAATTTCGTAAAAAAATGACAAATTTTAGAAAAAATGTCAAAAATGACGGTCACGTCTAAAGTACCATTAAAGGGTATGTAAAATGTTTACATATAAGTCAATTTCATAAAAAAATGACAAATTTTATGAAAAATGTAAAAAATGACGGTTACGTCTAAAGTACCATTAAAGGGTATGTAAAATGTTTACATATAAGTCAATTTCATAAAAAAATGACAAATTTTAGAAAAATGTCGAAAATGACGGTCACGTCTAAAGTACCCTAAAGGGTATGTAAAATGTTTATATACAAGTCAATTTCATAAAAAAATGACAAATTTTAGGAAAAATGTAAAAAATGACGGTTACGTCTAAAGTACCATTAAAGGGTATGTAAAATATTTACATACAAGTCAATTTCGTAAAAAAATGACAAATTTTAGAAAAAATGTCAAAAATGACGGTCACGTCTAAAGTACCCTAAAGGGTATGTAAAATTTTTATATACAAGTCAATTTCATAAAAAAATGACAAATTTTAGGAAAAATGTAAAAAATGACGGTTACGTCTAAAGTACCATTAAAGGGTATGTAAAATGTTTACATATAAGTCAATTTCATAATAAAATTCCAAATTTTAGAAAAAATGTCGAAAATGACGGTCACGTCTAAATTACCATTAAAGGGTATGTAAAATGATTACATATAAGTCAATTTCATAAAAAAATGACAAATTTTAGAAAAAATGTCGAAAATGACTGTCACGTCTAAAGTACCATTAAAGGGTATGTAAAATGTTTATATACAAGTCAATTTCATAAAAAAATGACAAATTTTAGAAAAAATGTCGAAAATGACGGTCACGTCTAAAGTACCCTAAAGGGTATGTAAAATGTTTATATACAAGTCAATTTCATAAAAAAATGACAAATTTTAGGAAAAATGTAAAAAATGACGGTTACGTCTAAAGTACCATTAAAGGGTATGTAAAATATTTACATACAAGTCAATTTCGTAAAAAAATGACAAATTTTTGGAAAAATGTAAAAAATGACGGTCACGTCTAAAGTACCATTAAAGGGTATGTAAAATGTTTACATATAAGTCAATTTCATAAAAAAATGACAAATTTTAGAAAAAATGTCGAAAATGACTGTCACGTCTAAAGTACCATTAAAGGGTATGTAAAATGTTTATATACAAGTCAATTTCATAAAAAAATGACAAATTTTAGAAAAAATGTCGAAAATGACGGTCACGTCTAAAGTACCCTAAAGGGTATGTAAAATTTTTATATACAAGTCAATTTCATAAAAAATGACAAATTTTAGGAAAAATGTAAAAAATGACGGTTACGTCTAAAGTACCATTAAAGGGTATGTAAAATGTTTACATATAAGTCAATTTCGTAAAAAAATGACAAATTTTAGAAAAAATGTCAAAAATGACGGTCACGTCTAAAGTACCCTACAGGGTATGTAAAATGTTTACATACAAGTCAATTTCGTAAAAAAATGACAAATTTTAGGAAAAATGTAAAAAATGACGGTTACGTCTAAAGTACCATTAAAGGGTATGTAAAATGTTTACATACAAGTCAATTTCGTAAAAAAATGACAAATTTTAGAAAAAATGTCGAAAATGACGGTCACGTCTAAAGTACCATTAAAGGGTATGTAAAATGTTTACATACAAGTCAATTTCATAAAAAATGACAAATTTTATGAAAAATGTAAAAAATGACGGTTACGTCTAAAGTACCATTAAAGGGTATGTAAAATGTTTACATATAAGTCAATTTCATAAAAAAATGACAAATTTTAGAAAAAATGTCGAAAATGACGGTCACGTCTAAAGTACCCTAAAGGGTATGTAAAATGTTTATATACAAGTCAATTTCATAAAAAAATGACGAATTTTAGGAAAAATGTAAAAAATGACGGTTACGTCTAAAGTACCATTAAAGGGTATGTAAAATGTTTACATACAAGTCAATTTCGTAAAAAAATGACAAATTTTAGAAAAAATGTCAAAAATGACGGTCACTTCTAAAGTACCCTAAAGGGTATGTAAAATTTTTATATACAAGTCAATTTCATAAAAAAATGACAAATTTTAGGAAAAATGTAAAAAATGACGGTTACGTCTAAAGTACCATTAAAGGGTATGTAAAATGTTTACATATAAGTCAATTTCATAAAAAAATGACAAATTTTAGAAAAAATGTCGAAAATGACGGTCACGTCTAAAGTACCCTAAAGGGTATGTAAAATGTTTATATACAAGTCAATTTCATAAAAAAATGACCAATTTTAGGAAAAATGTAAAAAATGACGGTTACGTCTAAAGTACCATTAAAGGGTATGTAAAATGTTTACATACAAGTCAATTTCGTAAAAAAATGACAAATTTTAGAAAAAATGTCAAAAATGACGGTCACGTCTAAAGTACCATTAAAGGGTATGTAAAATGTTTACATACAAGTCAATTTCATAAAAAAATGACAAATTTTATGAAAAATGTGAAAAATGATGGTTACGTCTAAAGTCCCATAAAGGGTATGTAAAATGTTTACATTCAAGTCAATTTCATAAAAAATGACAAATTTTATGAAAAATGTAAAAAATGACGATTACGTCTAAAGTACCATTAAAGGGTATATAAAATGTTTACATATAAGTCAATTTCATAAAAAAATGACAAATTTTAGAAAAAATGTCGAAAATGACGGTCACGTCTAAAGTACCCTAAAGGGTATGTAAAATGTTTATATACAAGTCAATTTCATAAAAAAATGACAAATTTTAGGAAAAATGTAAAAAATGACGGTTACGTCTAAAGTACCATTAAAGGGTATGTAAAATGTTTACATACAAGTCAATTTCGTAAAAAAATGACAAATTTTAGAAAAAATGTCAAAAATGACGGTCACGTCTAAAGTACCATTAAAGGGTATGTAAAATGTTTACATACAAGTCAATTTCATAAAAAAATGACAAATTTTATGAAAAATGTGAAAAATGACGGTTACGTCTAAAGTCCCATAAAGGGTATGTAAAATGTTTACATACAAGTCAATTTCATAAAAAATGACAAATTTTATGAAAAATGTAAAAAATGACGGTTACGTCTAAAGTCCCATAAAGGGTATGTAAAATGTTTACATACAAGTCAATTTCATAAAAAAATGACAAATTTTAGAAAAAATGTCGAAAATGACGGTCACGTCTAAAGTACCCTAAAGGGTATGTAAAATGTTTATATACAAGTCAATTTCATAAAAAAATGACAAATTTTAGGAAAAATGTAAAAAATGACGGTTACGTCTAAAGTACCATTAAAGGGTATGTAAAATGTTTACATACAAGTCAATTTCGTAAAAAAATGACAAATTTTAGAAAAAATGTCAAAAATGACGGTCACGTCTAAAGTACCATTAAAGGGTATGTAAAATGTTTACATATAAGTCAATTTCATAAAAAAATGACAAATTTTATGAAAAATGTAAAAAATGACGGTTACGTCTAAAGTACCATTAAAGGGTATGTAAAATGTTTACATATAAGTCAATTTCATAAAAAAATGACAAATTTTAGAAAAATGTCGAAAATGACGGTCACGTCTAAAGTACCCTAAAGGGTATGTAAAATGTTTATATACAAGTCAATTTCATAAAAAAATGACAAATTTTAGGAAAAATGTAAAAAATGACGGTTACGTCTAAAGTACCATTAAAGGGTATGTAAAATATTTACATACAAGTCAATTTCGTAAAAAAATGACAAATTTTAGAAAAAATGTCAAAAATGACGGTCACGTCTAAAGTACCCTAAAGGGTATGTAAAATTTTTATATACAAGTCAATTTCATAAAAAAATGACAAATTTTAGGAAAAATGTAAAAAATGACGGTTACGTCTAAAGTACCATTAAAGGGTATGTAAAATGTTTACATATAAGTCAATTTCATAAAAAAATTCCAAATTTTAGAAAAAATGTCGAAAATGACGGTCACGTCTAAATTACCATTAAAGGGTATGTAAAATGTTTACATATAAGTCAATTTCATAAAAAAATGACAAATTTTAGAAAAAATGTCGAAAATGACTGTCACGTCTAAAGTACCATTAAAGGGTATGTAAAATGTTTATATACAAGTCAATTTCATAAAAAAATGACAAATTTTAGAAAAAATGTCGAAAATGACGGTCACGTCTAAAGTACCCTAAAGGGTATGTAAAATGTTTATATACAAGTCAATTTCATAAAAAAATGACAAATTTTAGGAAAAATGTAAAAAATGACGGTTACGTCTAAAGTACCATTAAAGGGTATGTAAAATATTTACATACAAGTCAATTTCGTAAAAAAATGACAAATTTTAGGAAAAATGTAAAAAATGACGGTCACGTCTAAAGTACCATTAAAGGGTATGTAAAATGTTTACATATAAGTCAATTTCATAAAAAAATGACAAATTTTAGAAAAAATGTCGAAAATGACTGTCACGTCTAAAGTACCATTAAAGGGTATGTAAAATGTTTATATACAAGTCAATTTCATAAAAAAATGACAAATTTTAGAAAAAATGTCGAAAATGACGGTCACGTCTAAAGTACCCTAAAGGGTATGTAAAATTTTTATATACAAGTCAATTTCATAAAAAATGACAAATTTTAGGAAAAATGTAAAAAATGACGGTTACGTCTAAAGTACCATTAAAGGGTATGTAAAATGTTTACATATAAGTCAATTTCGTAAAAAAATGACAAATTTTAGAAAAAATGTCAAAAATGACGGTCACGTCTAAAGTACCCTACAGGGTATGTAAAATGTTTACATACAAGTCAATTTCGTAAAAAAATGACAAATTTTAGAAAAAATGTCGAAAATGACGGTCACGTCTAAAGTACCCTAAAGGGTATGTAAAATGTTTATATACAAGTCAATTTCATAAAAAAATGACAAATTTTATGAAAAACGTAAAAATGACGGTTACGTCTAAAGTACCATTAAAGGGTATGTAAAATGTTTACATATAAGTCAATTTCATAAAAAAATGACAAATTTTAGAAAAAATGTCGAAAATGACGGTAACGTCTAAAGTACCCTAAAGGGTATGTAAAATGTTTATATACAAGTCAATTTCATAAAAAAATGACAAATTTTATGAAAAATGTAAAAAATGACGGTTACGTCTAAAGTACCATTAAAGGGTATGTAAAGTGTTTACATATAAGTCAATTTCATAAAAGAATGACAAATTTTAGAAAAATTGTCGAAAATGACGGTCACGTCTAAAGTACCATTAAAGGGTATGTAAAAGTTTATATACAAGTCAATTTCATAAAAAAATGACAAATTTTAGAAAAAATGTCGAAAATGACGGTCTCGTCTAAAGTACCCTAAAGGGTATGTAAAATGTTTATATACAAGTCAATTTCATAAAAAATGACAAATTTTATGAAAAATGTAAAAAATGACGGTTACGTCTAAAGTACCATTAAAGGGTATATAAAATGTTTACATATAAGTCAATTTCATAAAAAAATGACAAATTTTATGAAAAATGTAAAAAATGACGGTTACGTCTAAAGTACCATTAAAGGGTATGTAAAATGTTTACATATAAGTCAATTTCATAAAAAAATGACAAATTTTAGAAAAAATGTCGGAAATGACGGTCACGTCTAAAGTACCCTAAAGGGTATGTAAAATTTTTACATACAAGTCAATTTCATAAAAAAATGACAAATTTTAGGAAAAATGTAAAAAATGACGGTTACGTCTAAAGTACCATTAAAGGGTATGTAAAATGTTTACATACAAGTCAATTTCGTAAAAAAATGACAAATTTTAGAAAAAATGTCGAAAATGACGGTCACGTCTAAAGTACCATTAAAGGGTATGTAAAATGTTTACATACAAGTCAATTTCATAAAAAATGACAAATTTTATGAAAAATGTAAAAAATGACGGTTACGTCTAAAGTACCATTAAAGGGTATGTAAAATGTTTACATATAAGTCAATTTCATAAAAAAATGACAAATTTTAGAAAAAATGTCGAAAATGACGGTCACGTCTAAAGTACCCTAAAGGGTATGTAAAATGTTTATATACAAGTCAATTTCATAAAAAAATGACGAATTTTAGGAAAAATGTAAAAAATGACGGTTACGTCTAAAGTACCATTAAAGGGTATGTAAAATGTTTACATACAAGTCAATTTCGTAAAAAAATGACAAATTTTAGAAAAAATGTCAAAAATGACGGTCACTTCTAAAGTACCCTAAAGGGTATGTAAAATTTTTATATACAAGTCAATTTCATAAAAAAATGACAAATTTTAGGAAAAATGTAAAAAATGACGGTTACGTCTAAAGTACCATTAAAGGGTATGTAAAATGTTTACATATAAGTCAATTTCATAAAAAAATGACAAATTTTAGAAAAAATGTCGAAAATGACGGTCACGTCTAAAGTACCCTAAAGGGTATGTAAAATGTATACATATAAGTCAATTTCATAAAAAAATGACAAATTTTAGAAAAAATGTCGAAAATGACGGTCACGTCTAAAGTACCCTAAAGGGTATGTAAAATGTTTATATACAAGTCAATTTCATAAAAAAATGACAAATTTTAGGAAAAATGTAAAAAATGACGGTTACGTCTAAAGTACCATTAAAGGGTATGTAAAATGTTTACATACAAGTCAATTTCGTAAAAAAATGACAAATTTTAGAAAAAATGTCAAAAATGACGGTCACGTCTAAAGTACCCTAAAGGGTATGTAAAATTTTTATATACAAGTCAATTTCATAAAAAAATGACAAATTTTAGGAAAAATGTAAAAAATGACGGTTACGTCTAAAGTACCATTAAAGGGTATGTAAAATGTTTACATATAAGTCAATTTCATAAAAAAATGACAAATTTTAGAAAAAATGTCGAAAATGACGGTCACGTCTAAAGTACCCTAAAGGGTATGTAAAATTTTTATATACAAGTCAATTTCATAAAAAAATGACAAATTTTAGGAAAAATGTAAAAAATGACGGTTACGTCTAAAGTACCATTAAAGGGTATGTAAAATGTTTACATATAAGTCAATTTCATAAAAAAATTCCAAATTTTAGAAAAAATGTCGAAAATGACGGTCACGTCTAAAGTACCATTAAAGGGTATGTAAAATGTTTACATATAAGTCAATTTCATAAAAAAATGACAAATTTTAGAAAAAATGTCGAAAATGACTGTCACGTCTAAAGTACCATTAAAGGGTATGTAAAATGTTTATATACAAGTCAATTTCATAAAAAAATGACAAATTTTAGAAAAAATGTCGAAAATGACGGTCACGTCTAAAGTACCATTAAAGGGTATGTAAAATGTTTACATATAAGTCAATTTCATAAAAAAATGACAAATTTTAGAAAAAATGTCGAAAATGACTGTCACGTCTAAAGTACCATTAAAGGGTATGTAAAATGGTTATATACAAGTCAATTTCATAAAAAATGACAAATTTTATGAAATATGTAAAAAATGACGGTTACGTCTAAAGTACCATTAAAGGGTATATAAAATGTTTACATATAAGTCAATTTCATAAAAAAATGACAAATTTTAGAAAAAATGTCGAAAATGACGGTCACGTCTAAAGTACCCTAAAGGGTACGTAAAATGTTTATATACAAGTCAATTTCATAAAAAAATGTCAAATTTTAGGAAAAATGTAAAAAATGACGGTTACGTCTAAAGTACCATTAAAGGGTATGTAAAATATTTACATACAAGTCAATTTCGTAAAAAAATGACAAATTTTAGAAAAAATGTCAAAAATGACGGTCACGTCTAAAGTACCCTAAAGGGTATGTAAAATTTTTATATACAAGTCAATTTCATAAAAAAATGACAAATTTTAGGAAAAATGTAAAAAATGACGGTTACGTCTAAAGTACCATTAAAGGGTATGTAAAATGTTTACATATAAGTCAATTTCATAAAAAAATTCCAAATTTTAGAAAAAATGTCGAAAATGACGGTCACGTCTAAAGTACCATTAAAGGGTATGTAAAATGTTTACATATAAGTCAATTTCATAAAAAAATGACAAATTTTAGAAAAAATGTCGAAAATGACTGTCACGTCTAAAGTACCATTAAAGGGTATGTAAAATGTTTATATACAAGTCAATTTCATAAAAAAATGACAAATTTTAGAAAAAATGTCGAAAATGACGGTCACGTCTAAAGTACCCTAAAGGGTATGTAAAATGTTTATATACAAGTCAATTTCATAAAAAAATTACAAATTTTAGAAAAAATGTCGAAAATGACGGTCACGTCTAAAGCACCCTACAGGGTATGTAAAATGTTTACATACAAGTCAATTTCGTAAAAAAATGACAAATTTTAGAAAAAATGTCAAAAATGACGGTCACGTCTAAAGTACCCTACAGGGTATGTAAAATGTTTACATATAAGTCAATTTCATAAAAAAATGACAAATTTTAGAAAAAATGTCGAAAATGACGGTCACGTCTAAAGTACCCTAAAGGGTATGTAAAATGTTTACATACAAGTCAATTTCGTAAAAATATGACAAATTTTAGAAAAAATGTCGAAAATGACGGTCACGTCTAAAGCACCCTACAGGGTATGTAAAATGTTTACATACAAGTCAATTTCATAAAAAAATGACAAATTTTAGGAAAAATGTAAAAAATGACGGTTACGTCTAAAGTACCATTAAAGGGTATGTAAAATGTTTACATACAAGTCAATTTCGTAAAAAAATGACAAATTTTAGAAAAAATGTCGAAAATGACTGTCACGTCTAAAGTACCATTAAAGGGTATGTAAAATGTTTATATACAAGTCAATTTCATAAAAAAATGACAAATTTTAGAAAAAATGTCGAAAATGACGGTCACGTCTAAAGTACCCTAAAGGGTATGTAAAATTTTTATATACAAGTCAATTTCATAAAAAAATGACAAATTTTAGGAAAAATGTAAAAAATGACGGTTACGTCTAAAGTACCATTAAAGGGTATGTAAAATGTTTACATATAAGTCAATTTCATAAAAAAATTCCAAATTTTAGAAAAAATGTCGAAAATGACGGTCACGTCTAAATTACCATTAAAGGGTATGTAAAATGTTTACATATAAGTCAATTTCATAAAAAAATGACAAATTTTAGAAAAAATGTCGAAAATGACTGTCACGTCTAAAGTACCATTAAAGGGTATGTAAAATGTTTATATACAAGTCAATTTCATAAAAAAATGACAAATTTTAGAAAAAATGTCGAAAATGACGGTCACGTCTAAAGTACCCTAAAGGGTATGTAAAATGTTTATATACAAGTCAATTTCATAAAAAAATGACAAATTTTAGGAAAAATGTAAAAAATGACGGTTACGTCTAAAGTACCATTAAAGGGTATGTAAAATATTTACATACAAGTCAATTTCGTAAAAAAATGACAAATTTTAGGAAAAATGTAAAAAATGACGGTCACGTCTAAAGTACCATTAAAGGGTATGTAAAATGTTTACATAT
Source organism: Hermaeophaga mercurialis (assembly GCA_951812935.1). Lineage (NCBI taxonomy): Eukaryota > Metazoa > Arthropoda > Insecta > Coleoptera > Chrysomelidae > Hermaeophaga > Hermaeophaga mercurialis. The sequence goes on from CATOTN010000782.1 coordinate 15,833, forward strand.
AAGTCAATTTCATAAAAAAATGACAAATTTTAGAAAAAATGTCGAAAATGACTGTCACGTCTAAAGTACCATTAAAGGGTATGTAAAATGTTTATATACAAGTCAATTTCATAAAAAAATGACAAATTTTAGAAAAAATGTCGAAAATGACGGTCACGTCTAAAGTACCCTAAAGGGTATGTAAAATTTTTATATACAAGTCAATTTCATAAAAAATGACAAATTTTAGGAAAAATGTAAAAAATGACGGTTACGTCTAAAGTACCATTAAAGGGTATGTAAAATGTTTACATATAAGTCAATTTCGTAAAAAAATGACAAATTTTAGAAAAAATGTCAAAAATGACGGTCACGTCTAAAGTACCCTACAGGGTATGTAAAATGTTTACATACAAGTCAATTTCGTAAAAAAATGACAAATTTTAGAAAAAATGTCGAAAATGACGGTCACGTCTAAAGTACCCTAAAGGGTATGTAAAATGTTTATATACAAGTCAATTTCATAAAAAAATGACAAATTTTATGAAAAACGTAAAAATGACGGTTACGTCTAAAGTACCATTAAAGGGTATGTAAAATGTTTACATATAAGTCAATTTCATAAAAAAATGACAAATTTTAGAAAAAATGTCGAAAATGACGGTAACGTCTAAAGTACCCTAAAGGGTATGTAAAATGTTTATATACAAGTCAATTTCATAAAAAAATGACAAATTTTATGAAAAATGTAAAAAATGACGGTTACGTCTAAAGTACCATTAAAGGGTATGTAAAGTGTTTACATATAAGTCAATTTCATAAAAGAATGACAAATTTTAGAAAAATTGTCGAAAATGACGGTCACGTCTAAAGTACCATTAAAGGGTATGTAAAAGTTTATATACAAGTCAATTTCATAAAAAAATGACAAATTTTAGAAAAAATGTCGAAAATGACGGTCTCGTCTAAAGTACCCTAAAGGGTATGTAAAATGTTTATATACAAGTCAATTTCATAAAAAATGACAAATTTTATGAAAAATGTAAAAAATGACGGTTACGTCTAAAGTACCATTAAAGGGTATATAAAATGTTTACATATAAGTCAATTTCATAAAAAAATGACAAATTTTATGAAAAATGTAAAAAATGACGGTTACGTCTAAAGTACCATTAAAGGGTATGTAAAATGTTTACATATAAGTCAATTTCATAAAAAAATGACAAATTTTAGAAAAAATGTCGGAAATGACGGTCACGTCTAAAGTACCCTAAAGGGTATGTAAAATTTTTACATACAAGTCAATTTCATAAAAAAATGACAAATTTTAGGAAAAATGTAAAAAATGACGGTTACGTCTAAAGTACCATTAAAGGGTATGTAAAATGTTTACATACAAGTCAATTTCGTAAAAAAATGACAAATTTTAGAAAAAATGTCGAAAATGACGGTCACGTCTAAAGTACCATTAAAGGGTATGTAAAATGTTTACATACAAGTCAATTTCATAAAAAATGACAAATTTTATGAAAAATGTAAAAAATGACGGTTACGTCTAAAGTACCATTAAAGGGTATGTAAAATGTTTACATATAAGTCAATTTCATAAAAAAATGACAAATTTTAGAAAAAATGTCGAAAATGACGGTCACGTCTAAAGTACCCTAAAGGGTATGTAAAATGTTTATATACAAGTCAATTTCATAAAAAAATGACGAATTTTAGGAAAAATGTAAAAAATGACGGTTACGTCTAAAGTACCATTAAAGGGTATGTAAAATGTTTACATACAAGTCAATTTCGTAAAAAAATGACAAATTTTAGAAAAAATGTCAAAAATGACGGTCACTTCTAAAGTACCCTAAAGGGTATGTAAAATTTTTATATACAAGTCAATTTCATAAAAAAATGACAAATTTTAGGAAAAATGTAAAAAATGACGGTTACGTCTAAAGTACCATTAAAGGGTATGTAAAATGTTTACATATAAGTCAATTTCATAAAAAAATGACAAATTTTAGAAAAAATGTCGAAAATGACGGTCACGTCTAAAGTACCCTAAAGGGTATGTAAAATGTATACATATAAGTCAATTTCATAAAAAAATGACAAATTTTAGAAAAAATGTCGAAAATGACGGTCACGTCTAAAGTACCCTAAAGGGTATGTAAAATGTTTATATACAAGTCAATTTCATAAAAAAATGACAAATTTTAGGAAAAATGTAAAAAATGACGGTTACGTCTAAAGTACCATTAAAGGGTATGTAAAATGTTTACATACAAGTCAATTTCGTAAAAAAATGACAAATTTTAGAAAAAATGTCAAAAATGACGGTCACGTCTAAAGTACCCTAAAGGGTATGTAAAATTTTTATATACAAGTCAATTTCATAAAAAAATGACAAATTTTAGGAAAAATGTAAAAAATGACGGTTACGTCTAAAGTACCATTAAAGGGTATGTAAAATGTTTACATATAAGTCAATTTCATAAAAAAATGACAAATTTTAGAAAAAATGTCGAAAATGACGGTCACGTCTAAAGTACCCTAAAGGGTATGTAAAATTTTTATATACAAGTCAATTTCATAAAAAAATGACAAATTTTAGGAAAAATGTAAAAAATGACGGTTACGTCTAAAGTACCATTAAAGGGTATGTAAAATGTTTACATATAAGTCAATTTCATAAAAAAATTCCAAATTTTAGAAAAAATGTCGAAAATGACGGTCACGTCTAAAGTACCATTAAAGGGTATGTAAAATGTTTACATATAAGTCAATTTCATAAAAAAATGACAAATTTTAGAAAAAATGTCGAAAATGACTGTCACGTCTAAAGTACCATTAAAGGGTATGTAAAATGTTTATATACAAGTCAATTTCATAAAAAAATGACAAATTTTAGAAAAAATGTCGAAAATGACGGTCACGTCTAAAGTACCATTAAAGGGTATGTAAAATGTTTACATATAAGTCAATTTCATAAAAAAATGACAAATTTTAGAAAAAATGTCGAAAATGACTGTCACGTCTAAAGTACCATTAAAGGGTATGTAAAATGGTTATATACAAGTCAATTTCATAAAAAATGACAAATTTTATGAAATATGTAAAAAATGACGGTTACGTCTAAAGTACCATTAAAGGGTATATAAAATGTTTACATATAAGTCAATTTCATAAAAAAATGACAAATTTTAGAAAAAATGTCGAAAATGACGGTCACGTCTAAAGTACCCTAAAGGGTACGTAAAATGTTTATATACAAGTCAATTTCATAAAAAAATGTCAAATTTTAGGAAAAATGTAAAAAATGACGGTTACGTCTAAAGTACCATTAAAGGGTATGTAAAATATTTACATACAAGTCAATTTCGTAAAAAAATGACAAATTTTAGAAAAAATGTCAAAAATGACGGTCACGTCTAAAGTACCCTAAAGGGTATGTAAAATTTTTATATACAAGTCAATTTCATAAAAAAATGACAAATTTTAGGAAAAATGTAAAAAATGACGGTTACGTCTAAAGTACCATTAAAGGGTATGTAAAATGTTTACATATAAGTCAATTTCATAAAAAAATTCCAAATTTTAGAAAAAATGTCGAAAATGACGGTCACGTCTAAAGTACCATTAAAGGGTATGTAAAATGTTTACATATAAGTCAATTTCATAAAAAAATGACAAATTTTAGAAAAAATGTCGAAAATGACTGTCACGTCTAAAGTACCATTAAAGGGTATGTAAAATGTTTATATACAAGTCAATTTCATAAAAAAATGACAAATTTTAGAAAAAATGTCGAAAATGACGGTCACGTCTAAAGTACCCTAAAGGGTATGTAAAATGTTTATATACAAGTCAATTTCATAAAAAAATTACAAATTTTAGAAAAAATGTCGAAAATGACGGTCACGTCTAAAGCACCCTACAGGGTATGTAAAATGTTTACATACAAGTCAATTTCGTAAAAAAATGACAAATTTTAGAAAAAATGTCAAAAATGACGGTCACGTCTAAAGTACCCTACAGGGTATGTAAAATGTTTACATATAAGTCAATTTCATAAAAAAATGACAAATTTTAGAAAAAATGTCGAAAATGACGGTCACGTCTAAAGTACCCTAAAGGGTATGTAAAATGTTTACATACAAGTCAATTTCGTAAAAATATGACAAATTTTAGAAAAAATGTCGAAAATGACGGTCACGTCTAAAGCACCCTACAGGGTATGTAAAATGTTTACATACAAGTCAATTTCATAAAAAAATGACAAATTTTAGGAAAAATGTAAAAAATGACGGTTACGTCTAAAGTACCATTAAAGGGTATGTAAAATGTTTACATACAAGTCAATTTCGTAAAAAAATGACAAATTTTAGAAAAAATGTCAAAAATGACGGTCAAGTCTAAAGTACCATTAAAGGGTATGTAAAATGTTTACATACAAGTCAATTTCATAAAAAAATGACAAATTTTATGAAAAATGTGAAAAATGACGGTTACGTCTAAAGTCCCATAAAGGGTATGTAAAATGTTTACATATAAGTCAATTTCATAAAAAATGACAAATTTTATGAAAAATGTAAAAAATGACGATTACGTCTAAAGTACCATTAAAGGGTATGTAAAATGTTTACATATAAGTCAATTTCATAAAAAAATGACAAATTTTATGAAAAATGTAAAAAATGACGGTTACGTCTAAAGTACCATTAAAGGGTATGTAAAATGTTTACATATAAGTCAATTTCATAAAAAAATGACAAATTTTAGAAAAAATGTCGAAAATGACGGTCACGTCTAAAGTACCCTAAAGGGTACGTAAAATGTTTATATACAAGTCAATTTCATAAAAAAATGACAAATTTTAGGAAAAATGTAAAAAATGACGGTTACGTCTAAAGTACCATTAAAGGGTATGTAAAATATTTACATACAAGTCAATTTCGTAAAAAAATGACAAATTTTAGAAAAAATGTCAAAAATGACGGTCACGTCTAAAGTACCCTAAAGGGTATGTAAAATTTTTATATACAAGTCAATTTCATAAAAAAATGACAAATTTTAGGAAAAATGTAAAAAATGACGGTTACGTCTAAAGTACCATTAAAGGGTATGTAAAATGTTTACATATAAGTCAATTTCATAAAAAAATTCCAAATTTTAGAAAAAATGTCGAAAATGACGGTCACGTCTAAAGTACCATTAAAGGGTATGTAAAATGTTTACATATAAGTCAATTTCATAAAAAAATGACAAATTTTAGAAAAAATGTCAAAAATGACGGTCACGTCTAAAGTACCCTACAGGGTATGTAAAATGTTTACATACAAGTCAATTTCGTAAAAATATGACAAATTTTAGAAAAAATGTCGAAAATGACGGTCACGTCTAAAGCACCCTACAGGGTATGTAAAATGTTTACATACAAGTCAATTTCATAAAAAAATGACAAATTTTATGAAAAATGTAAAAATGACGGTTACGTCTAAAGTACCATTAAAGGGTATATAAAATGTTTTCATATAAGTCAATTTCATAAAAAAATGACAAATTTTAGAAAAAATGTCGAAAATGACGGTCACGTCTAAAGTACCATTAAAGGGTATGTAAAATGTTTACATATAAGTCAATTTCATAAAAAAATGACAAATTTTAGAAAAAATGTCGAAAATGACGGTCACGTCTAAAGTACCCTAAAGGGTATGTAAAATGTTTATATACAAGTCAATTTCATAGAAAAATGACAAATTTTAGAAAAAATGTCAAAAATGACGGTCACGTCTAAAGTACCATAAAGGGTATGTAAAATGTTTACATACAAGTCAATTTCATAAAAAAATGACAAATTTTATGAAAAATGTAAAAAATGACGGTTACGTCTAAAGTACCATTAAAGGGTATGTAAAATGTTTACATATAAGTCAATTTCATAAAAAAATGACAAATTTTAGAAAAAATGTCGAAAATGACGGTCACGTCTAAAGTACCCTAAAGGGTATGTAAAATGTTTATATACAAGTCAATTTCATAAAAAAATGACAAATTTTAGGAAAAATGTCAAAAATGACGGTCACGTCTAAAGTACCATTAAAGGGTATGTAAAATGTTTACATACAAGTCAATTTCATAAAAAAATGACAAATTTTATGAAAAATGTAAAAAATGACGGTTACGTCTAAAGTACCATTAAAGGGTATGTAAAATGTTTACATATAAGTCAAATTCATAAAAAAATGACAAATTTTAGAAAAAATGTCGAAAATGACGGTCACGTCTAAAGTACCCTAAAGGGTATGTAAAATGTTTATATACAAGTCAATTTCATAAAAAAATTCCAAATTTTAGAAAAAATGTCGAAAATGACGGTCACGTCTAAAGTACCCTAAAGGGTATGTAAAATGTTTATATACAAGTCAATTTCATAAAAAAATGACCAATTTTAGGAAAAATGTAAAAAATGACGGTTACGTCTAAAGTACCATTAAAGGGTATGTAAAATGTTTACATACAAGTCAATTTCGTAAAAAAATGACAAATTTTAGAAAAAATGTCAAAAATGACGGTCACGTCTAAAGTACCATTAAAGGGTATGTAAAATGTTTACATACAAGTCAATTTCATAAAAAAATGACAAATTTTATGAAAAATGTGAAAAATGATGGTTACGTCTAAAGTCCCATAAAGGGTATGTAAAATGTTTACATTCAAGTCAATTTCATAAAAAATGACAAATTTTATGAAAAATGTAAAAAATGACGATTACGTCTAAAGTACCATTAAAGGGTATATAAAATGTTTACATATAAGTCAATTTCATAAAAAAATGACAAATTTTAGAAAAAATGTCGAAAATGACGGTCACGTCTAAAGTACCCTAAAGGGTATGTAAAATGTTTATATACAAGTCAATTTCATAAAAAAATGACAAATTTTAGGAAAAATGTAAAAAATGACGGTTACGTCTAAAGTACCATTAAAGGGTATGTAAAATGTTTACATACAAGTCAATTTCGTAAAAAAATGACAAATTTTAGAAAAAATGTCAAAAATGACGGTCACGTCTAAAGTACCATTAAAGGGTATGTAAAATGTTTACATACAAGTCAATTTCATAAAAAAATGACAAATTTTATGAAAAATGTGAAAAATGACGGTTACGTCTAAAGTCCCATAAAGGGTATGTAAAATGTTTACATACAAGTCAATTTCATAAAAAATGACAAATTTTATGAAAAATGTAAAAAATGACGGTTACGTCTAAAGTCCCATAAAGGGTATGTAAAATGTTTACATACAAGTCAATTTCATAAAAAAATGACAAATTTTAGAAAAAATGTCGAAAATGACGGTCACGTCTAAAGTACCCTAAAGGGTATGTAAAATGTTTATATACAAGTCAATTTCATAAAAAAATGACAAATTTTAGGAAAAATGTAAAAAATGACGGTTACGTCTAAAGTACCATTAAAGGGTATGTAAAATGTTTACATACAAGTCAATTTCGTAAAAAAATGACAAATTTTAGAAAAAATGTCAAAAATGACGGTCACGTCTAAAGTACCATTAAAGGGTATGTAAAATGTTTACATATAAGTCAATTTCATAAAAAAATGACAAATTTTATGAAAAATGTAAAAAATGACGGTTACGTCTAAAGTACCATTAAAGGGTATGTAAAATGTTTACATATAAGTCAATTTCATAAAAAAATGACAAATTTTAGAAAAAATGTCGAAAATGACGGTCACGTCTAAAGTACCCTAAAGGGTATGTAAAATGTTTATATACAAGTCAATTTCATAAAAAAATGACAAATTTTAGGAAAAATGTAAAAAATGACGGTTACGTCTAAAGTACCATTAAAGGGTATGTAAAATATTTACATACAAGTCAATTTCGTAAAAAAATGACAAATTTTAGAAAAAATGTCAAAAATGACGGTCACGTCTAAAGTACCCTAAAGGGTATGTAAAATTTTTATATACAAGTCAATTTCATAAAAAAATGACAAATTTTAGGAAAAATGTAAAAAATGACGGTTACGTCTAAAGTACCATTAAAGGGTATGTAAAATATTTACATACAAGTCAATTTCGTAAAAAAATGACAAATTTTAGAAAAAATGTCAAAAATGACGGTTACGTCTAAAGTCCCATAAAGGGTATGTAATTTAGGAAAAATGTAAAAAATGACGGTTACGTCTAAAGTACCATTAAAGAGTATGTAAAATGTTTACATACAAGTCAATTTCGTAAAAAAATGACAAATTTTAGAAAAAATGTCAAAAATGACGGTCACGTCTAAAGTACCATTAAAGGGTATGTAAAATGTTTACATATAAGTCAATTTCATAAAAAAATGACAAATTTTATGAAAAATGTAAAAAATGACGGTTACGTCTAAAGTACCATTAAAGGGTATGTAAAATGTTTACATATAAGTCAATTTCATAAAAAAATGACAAATTTTAGAAAAAATGTCGAAAATGACGGTCACGTCTAAAGTACCCTAAAGGGTATGTAAAATGTTTATATACAAGTCAATTTCATAAAAAAATGACAAATTTTAGGAAAAATGTAAAAAATGACGGTTACGTCTAAAGTACCATTAAAGGGTATGTAAAATATTTACATACAAGTCAATTTCGTAAAAAAATGACAAATTTTAGAAAAAATGTCAAAAATGACGGTCACGTCTAAAGTACCCTAAAGGGTATGTAAAATTTTTATATACAAGTCAATTTCATAAAAAAATGACAAATTTTAGGAAAAATGTAAAAAATGACGGTTACGTCTAAAGTACCATTAAAGGGTATGTAAAATGTTTACATATAAGTCAATTTCATAAAAAAATTCCAAATTTTAGAAAAAATGTCGAAAATGACGGTCACGTCTAAAGTACCATTAAAGGGTATGTAAAATGTTTACATATAAGTCAATTTCATAAAAAAATGACAAATTTTAGAAAAAATGTCGAAAATGACTGTCACGTCTAAAGTACCATTAAAGGGTATGTAAAATGTTTATATACAAGTCAATTTCATAAAAAAATGACAAATTTTAGAAAAAATGTCGAAAATGACGGTCACGTCTAAAGTACCCTAAAGGGTATGTAAAATGTTTATATACAAGTCAATTTCATAAAAAAATGACAAATTTTAGGAAAAATGTAAAAAATGACGGTTACGTCTAAAGTACCATTAAAGGGTATGTAAAATATTTACATACAAGTCAATTTCGTAAAAAAATGACAAATTTTAGAAAAAATGTCAAAAATGACGGTCACGTCTAAAGTACCCTAAAGGGTATGTAAAATTTTTATATACAAGTCAATTTCATAAAAAAATGACAAATTTTAGGAAAAATGTAAAAAATGACGGTTACGTCTAAAGTACCATTAAAGGGTATGTAAAATGTTTACATATAAGTCAATTTCGTAAAAAAATGACAAATTTTAGAAAAAATGTCAAAAATGACGGTCACGTCTAAAGTACCCTACAGGGTATGTAAAATGTTTACATACAAGTCAATTTCGTAAAAAAATGACAAATTTTAGAAAAAATGTCGAAAATGACGGTCACGTCTAAAGCACCCTACAGGGTATGTAAAATGTTTACATACAAATCAATTTCATAAAAAAATGACAAATTTTATGAAAAATGTAAAAATGACGGTTACGTCTAAAGTACCATTAAAGGGTATGTAAAATGTTTACATATAAGTCAATTTCATAAAAAAATGACAAATTTTAGAAAAAATGTCGAAAATGACGGTAACGTCTAAAGTACCCTAAAGGGTATGTAAAATGTTTATATACAAGTCAATTTCATAAAAAAATGACAAATTTTATGAAAAATGTAAAAAATGACGGTTACGTCTAAAGTACCATTAAAGGGTATGTAAAGTGTTTACATATAAGTCAATTTCATAAAAGAATGACAAATTTTAGAAAAATTGTCGAAAATGACGGTCACGTCTAAAGTACCATTAAAGGGTATGTAAAAGTTTATATACAAGTCAATTTCATAAAAAAATGACAAATTTTAGAAAAAATGTCGAAAATGACGGTCTCGTCTAAAGTACCCTAAAGGGTATGTAAAATGTTTATATACAAGTCAATTTCATAAAAAATGACAAATTTTATGAAAAATGTAAAAAATGACGGTTACGTCTAAAGTACCATTAAAGGGTATATAAAATGTTTACATATAAGTCAATTTCATAAAAAAATGACAAATTTTATGAAAAATGTAAAAAATGACGGTTACGTCTAAAGTACCATTAAAGGGTATGTAAAATGTTTACATATAAGTCAATTTCATAAAAAAATGACAAATTTTAGAAAAAATGTCGGAAATGACGGTCACGTCTAAAGTACCCTAAAGGGTATGTAAAATTTTTACATACAAGTCAATTTCATAAAAAAATGACAAATTTTAGGAAAAATGTAAAAAATGACGGTTACGTCTAAAGTACCATTAAAGGGTATGTAAAATGTTTACATACAAGTCAATTTCGTAAAAAAATGACAAATTTTAGAAAAAATGTCGAAAATGACGGTCACGTCTAAAGTACCATTAAAGGGTATGTAAAATGTTTACATATAAGTCAATTTCATAAAAAAATGACAAATTTTAGAAAAAATGTCGAAAATGACTGTCACGTCTAAAGTACCATTAAAGGGTATGTAAAATGTTTACATACAAGTCAATTTCATAAAAAATGACAAATTTTATGAAAAATGTAAAAAATGACGGTTACGTCTAAAGTACCATTAAAGGGTATATAAAATGTTTACAAATAAGTCAATTTCATAAAAATATGACAAATTTTATGAAAAATGTAAAAAATGACGGTTACGTCTAAAGTACCATTAAAGGGTATGTAAAATGTTTACATATAAGTCAATTTCATAAAAAAATGACAAATTTTAGAAAAAATGTCGAAAATGACGGTCACGTCTAAAGTACCCTAAAGGGTATGTAAAATGTTTATATACAAGTCAATTTCATAAAAAAATGACAAATTTTAGGAAAAATGTAAAAAATGACGGTTACGTCTAAAGTACCATTAAAGGGTATGTAAAATGTTTACATACAAGTCAATTTCGTAAAAAAATGACAAATTTTAGAAAAAATGTCAAAAATGACGGTCACGTCTAAAGTACCCTAAAGGGTATGTAAAATTTTTATATACAAGTCAATTTCATAAAAAAATGACAAATTTTAGGAAAAATGTAAAAAATGACGGTTACGTCTAAAGTACCATTAAAGGGTATGTAAAATGTTTACATATAAGTCAATTTCATAAAAAAATTCCAAATTTTAGAAAAAATGTCGAAAATGACGGTCACGTCTAAAGTACCATTAAAGGGTATGTAAAATGTTTACATATAAGTCAATTTCATAAAAAAATGACAAATTTTAGAAAAAATGTCGAAAATGACTGTCACGTCTAAAGTACCATTAAAGGGTATGTAAAATGTTTATATACAAGTCAATTTCATAAAAAAATGACAAATTTTAGAAAAAATGTCGAAAATGACGGTCACGTCTAAAGTACCATTAAAGGGTATGTAAAATGTTTACATATAAGTCAATTTCATAAAAAAATGACAAATTTTAGAAAAAATGTCGAAAATGACTGTCACGTCTAAAGTACCATTAAAGGGTATGTAAAATGTTTACATACAAGTCAATTTCATAAAAAATGACAAATTTTATGAAATATGTAAAAAATGACGGTTACGTCTAAAGTACCATTAAAGGGTATATAAAATGTTTACATATAAGTCAATTTCATAAAAAAATGACAAATTTTAGAAAAATGTCGAAAATGACGGTCACGTCTAAAGTACCATTAAAGGGTATGTAAAATGTTTACATTCAAGTCAATTTCATAAAAAATGACAAATTTTATGAAAAATGTAAAAAATGACGGTTACGTCTAAAGTACCATTAAAGGGTATATAAAATGTTTACATATAAGTCAATTTCATAAAAAAATGACAAATTTTAGAAAAATGTCGAAAATGACGGTCACTTCTAAAGTACCATTAAAGGGTATGTAAAATGTTTATATACAAGTCAATTTCATAAAAAAATGACAAATTTTAGAAAAAATGTCGAAAATGACGGTCACGTCTAAAGTACCCTACAGGGTATGTAAAATGTTTACATACAAGTCAATTTCGTAAAAAAATGACAAATTTTAGAAAAAATGTCAAAAATGACGGTCACGTCTAAAGTACCATTAAAGGGTATGTAAAATGTTTACATACAAGTCAATTTCATAAAAAATGACAAATTTTATGAAAAATGTAAAAAATGACGGTTACGTCTAAAGTACCATTAAAGGGTATATAAAATGTTTACATATAAGTCAATTTCATAAAAAAATGACAAATTTTAGAAAAATGTCGAAAATGACGGTCACGTCTAAAGTACCATTAAAGGGTATGTAAAATGTTTACATTCAAGTCAATTTCATAAAAAATGACAAATTTTATGAAAAATGTAAAAAATGACGGTTACGTCTAAAGTACCATTAAAGGGTATATAAAATGTTTACATATAAGTCAATTTCATAAAAAAATGACAAATTTTAGAAAAATGTCGAAAATGACGGTCACGTCTAAAGCACCATTAAAGGGTATGTAAAATGTTTACATACAAGTCAATTTCATAAAAAATGACAAATTTTATGAAAAATGTAAAAAATGACGGTTACGTCTAAAGTACCATTAAAGGGTATATAAAATGTTTACATATAAGTCAATTTCATAAAAAAATGACAAATTTTAGAAAAAATGTCGAAAATGACGGTCACGTCTAAAGTACCATTAAAGGGTATGTAAAATGTTTATATACAAGTCAATTTCATAAAAAAATGACAAACTTTAGAAAAAATGTCGAAAATGACGGTCACGTCTAAAGTACCCTAAAGGGTATGTAAAATGTTTATATACAAGTCAATTTCATAAAAAAATGACAAATTTTAGAAAAAATGTAAAAAATGACGTTTACGTCTAAAGTACCATTAAAGGGTATGTAAAATGTTTACATATAAGTCAATTTCATAAAAAAATGACAAATTTTAGAAAAATGTCGAAAATGACGGTCACGTCTAAAGTACCATTAAAGGGTATGTAAAATGTTTATATACAAGTCAATTTCATAAAAAAATGACAAATTTTAGAAAAAATGTCGAAAATGACGGTCACGTCTAAAGTACCCTACAGGGTATGTAAAATGTTTACATACAAGTCAATTTCGTAAAAAAATGACAAATTTTAGAAAAAATGTCAAAAATGACGGTCACGTCTAAAGTACCATTAAAGGGTATGTAAAATGTTTACATATAAGTCAATTTCATAAAAAAATGACAAATTTTAGAAAAAATGTCGAAAATGACGGTAACGTCTAAAGTACCCTAAAGGGTATGTAAAATGTTTACATTCAAGTCAATTTCATAAAAAATGACAAATTTTATGAAAAATGTAAAAAATGACGGTTACGTCTAAAGTACCATTAAAGGGTATATAAAATGTTTACATATAAGTCAATTTCATAAAAAATTGACAAATTTTAGAAAAATGTCAAAAATGACGGTCACGTCTAAAGTACCATTAAAGGGTATGTAAAATGTTTACATTCAAGTCAATTTCATAAAAAATGACAAATTTTATGAAAAATGTAAAAAATGACGGTTACGTCTAAAGTACCATTAAAGGGTATATAAAATGTTTACATATAAGTCAATTTCATAAAAAAATGACAAATTTTAGAAAAATGTCGAAAATGACGGTCACGTCTAAAACACCATTAAAGGGTATGTAAAATGTTTACATACAAGTCAATTTCATAAAAAATGACAAATTTTATGAAAAATGTAAAAAATGACGGTTACGTCTAAAGTACCATTAAAGGGTATATAAAATGTTTACATATAAGTCAATTTCATAAAAAAATGACAAATTTTAGAAAAATGTCGAAAATGACGGTCACGTCTATAGTACCATTAAAGGGTATGTAAAATGTTTACATACAAGTCAATTTCATAAAAAATGACAAATTTTATGAAAAATGTAAAAAATGACGGTTACGTCTAAAGTACCATAAAGGGTATGTAAAATGTTTACATACAAGTCAATTTCATAAAAAAATGACAAATTTTATGAAAAATGTAAAAATGACGGTTACGTCTAAAGTACAATTAAAGGGTATGTAAAATGTTTACATATAAGTCAATTTCATAAAAAAATGACAAATTTTAGAAAAAATGTCGAAAATGACGGTAACGTCTAAAGTACCCTAAAGGGTATGTAAAATGTTTATATACAAGTCAATTTCATAAAAAAATGACAAATTTTATGAAAAATGTAAAAAATGACGGTTACGTCTAAAGTACCATTAAAGGGTATGTAAAGTGTTTACATATAAGTCAATTTCATAAAAGAATGACAAATTTTAGAAAAATTGTCGAAAATGACGGTCACGTCTAAAGTACCATTAAAGGGTATGTAAAAGTTTATATACAAGTCAATTTCATAAAAAAATGACAAATTTTAGAAAAAATGTCGAAAATGACGGTCTCGTCTAAAGTACCCTAAAGGGTATGTAAAATGTTTATATACAAGTCAATTTCATAAAAAATGACAAATTTTATGAAAAATGTAAAAAATGACGGTTACGTCTAAAGTACCATTAAAGGGTATATAAAATGTTTACATATAAGTCAATTTCATAAAAAAATGACAAATTTTATGAAAAATGTAAAAAATGACGGTTACGTCTAAAGTACCATTAAAGGGTATGTAAAATGTTTACATATAAGTCAATTTCATAAAAAAATGACAAATTTTAGAAAAAATGTCGGAAATGACGGTCACGTCTAAAGTACCCTAAAGGGTATGTAAAATTTTTACATACAAGTCAATTTCATAAAAAAATGACAAATTTTAGGAAAAATGTAAAAAATGACGGTTACGTCTAAAGTACCATTAAAGGGTATGTAAAATGTTTACATACAAGTCAATTTCGTAAAAAAATGACAAATTTTAGAAAAAATGTCGAAAATGACGGTCACGTCTAAAGTACCATTAAAGGGTATGTAAAATGTTTACATATAAGTCAATTTCATAAAAAAATGACAAATTTTAGAAAAAATGTCGAAAATGACTGTCACGTCTAAAGTACCATTAAAGGGTATGTAAAATGTTTACATACAAGTCAATTTCATAAAAAATGACAAATTTTATGAAAAATGTAAAAAATGACGGTTACGTCTAAAGTACCATTAAAGGGTATATAAAATGTTTACAAATAAGTCAATTTCATAAAAATATGACAAATTTTATGAAAAATGTAAAAAATGACGGTTACGTCTAAAGTACCATTAAAGGGTATGTAAAATGTTTACATATAAGTCAATTTCATAAAAAAATGACAAATTTTAGAAAAAATGTCGAAAATGACGGTCACGTCTAAAGTACCCTAAAGGGTATGTAAAATGTTTATATACAAGTCAATTTCATAAAAAAATGACAAATTTTAGGAAAAATGTAAAAAATGACGGTTACGTCTAAAGTACCATTAAAGGGTATGTAAAATGTTTACATACAAGTCAATTTCGTAAAAAAATGACAAATTTTAGAAAAAATGTCAAAAATGACGGTCACGTCTAAAGTACCCTAAAGGGTATGTAAAATTTTTATATACAAGTCAATTTCATAAAAAAATGACAAATTTTAGGAAAAATGTAAAAAATGACGGTTACGTCTAAAGTACCATTAAAGAGTATGTAAAATGTTTACATATAAGTCAATTTCATAAAAAAATTCCAAATTTTAGAAAAAATGTCGAAAATGACGGTCACGTCTAAAGTACCATTAAAGGGTATGTAAAATGTTTACATATAAGTCAATTTCATAAAAAAATGACAAATTTTAGAAAAAATGTCGAAAATGACTGTCACGTCTAAAGTACCATTAAAGGGTATGTAAAATGTTTATATACAAGTCAATTTCATAAAAAAATGACAAATTTTAGAAAAAATGTCGAAAATGACGGTCACGTCTAAAGTACCATTAAAGGGTATGTAAAATGTTTACATATAAGTCAATTTCATAAAAAAATGACAAATTTTAGAAAAAATGTCGAAAATGACTGTCACGTCTAAAGTACCATTAAAGGGTATGTAAAATGTTTACATACAAGTCAATTTCATAAAAAATGACAAATTTTATGAAATATGTAAAAAATGACGGTTACGTCTAAAGTACCATTAAAGGGTATATAAAATGTTTACATATAAGTCAATTTCATAAAAAAATGACAAATTTTAGAAAAATGTCGAAAATGACGGTCACGTCTAAAGTACCATTAAAGGGTATGTAAAATGTTTACATTCAAGTCAATTTCATAAAAAATGACAAATTTTATGAAAAATGTAAAAAATGACGGTTACGTCTAAAGTACCATTAAAGGGTATATAAAATGTTTACATATAAGTCAATTTCATAAAAAAATGACAAATTTTAGAAAAATGTCGAAAATGACGGTCACTTCTAAAGTACCATTAAAGGGTATGTAAAATGTTTATATACAAGTCAATTTCATAAAAAAATGACAAATTTTAGAAAAAATGTCAGTAGTATAACAAGGCGGATATTGGCTCAAATTTGACCTTGAAACTGGCCTTTAAAGTGACCTTGATGGTTTTCCTCGGAAAATGGAATTTTTTTTTTTTTTTTTTTTTTTTTTTTTTTTTTTTTTTTTTTTTCCACCGGCCCCGGCCTTGAAATGGCCCCTGAAAGTGGCCTTAATGCTTGTGGAAGAGCAGCCTTTGTAAAATAGCATTGGAAAATATCCACCGCCGCCGCCTCCGCCGCCGCCCCGTTCTTGAAAATGGCCTAGTGGCCTAGATGGAAATGTGTTCTTGGAAAATGGTTCGCAAGCCTTGGCCGCCTCTAAAAAGCGGCCTCTAAATGAGGCTTTTGAGGCCCACCCCCACAGAAATCCAGCGAGCGTCACCGCTGACGCCGGCACTGTGGAGCGCAGACACGCTGCATAGACAATCCCGTTTACGTTGTAGCGTAATGTTGGTTGCCTATGCATGCATTCATAATTAAACCAATAATAATAAGAGATTTATTTTTTTATTCAATATAATACAAATAGAAACTGCCATTTTTTTTAATCACAAATCCACCTTCTTCCTCTTCTTCTGCTTCTAGTTCAATCAGCTTGAGGAAAATCGCCGCCGCCGCAGCCCATCATTTTCTCCACACACCGCTTTTAAATGACTGCAATAATTAGAAGAAAAAAATTAAAATTAAAATAAAAACGAAAAAAAAAAAAACTTACTGATTTAGCGGCGGCGGAGGCAGCAGCAGCATCGCCGCCGTCGGAGACGGTTTCCAGCAGCATCGTCGTCGTCGTCGAGATCGTCGCCGTCGGAGACGGTTTCCAGCGGCTTCGACGGCGTCGTCGGGATCGCTCATGTTTTTGAACTAGATGTGCTGACGATGGATGCTCGCAACCGACTCAGCCGCCATTGAAACCGGGGTCCGCGCGCGCACTCTGCCGCCGACCACCGATGCTCTCAGCTGGGATCCACGCACCGGCAGGCCGCCTCGCTGCTCTCAGCTGCTGGGATCCGCGCGCCGACCGACCGCCTCGGCCTAGCTGCTGGGTCCGCGCGCCGCCGACGGCCGCCTCAACCTCACGACGATGCTCTCAGATGGATCCTCGACCGTGAATTACGAGAGAGCGCGTGCCGCTATCGCCCTGCAACGACCTTCGTTAGCCTCGAGCGCACGTGCTCGCTATCGCAGTCGCAGCAGAGATTTTACATCACATCTTTGTCGAGCAAAATTTTTCACAATATTTTTTTCTACTCATTTATTAAAGACATATACATCATCTGTTATAAGTCGTATGTATGGACGATTATCTAATAATAATAGAGGATAGTTTAAATAAAAAAGAAAAACAGTTTTAATAATATATATATTTTTTAAATGTAAATTATATTATAATAGATATAATGGATAATAGTAAGTTTTAAATGTCCAAGGATATTGATATCACTAATCCGAATGATGATGATGGAAACCCCAGGGGAGGGTGTCATGTGAATCATCTAATAATTTTCGTTTATCATCTAATGAATTTAAACCAATTTTTGTTTGATTTATGCCGTAAACTTTATGTTTAAACGATTGAATTGTACACTGTGAAATAATTTTATCTTTCTTTTCAATTAAACAATCCACATAATCTTGAAAACCTATATCATTTTTTACTATGGAACTTTTAATACCTTTTGATTTTTTAACTATAGATTTATCCTCAACTTTATACGTATACATTTTAGATCTTAAGCCTATGAAATGAGTCATAATTTTACCGTTTGTCTCATCTTTCATTAGACCTGGAACCTTCTTATTACACAGTGGAATTTGATATGGGTTATTTGATGCATAATCACTAGTGTCAAATCTGTCAATATGGGCATTAATCACCTCCTTATACACATCATTACATTTAATCTCATAGATAAAAGAATCTGTATCAGTATATAGAATCTTACAAGCATCATTTCCTAAGTTAGATAACATAAAGTCATAATGAAATTCATACATACATGTTTTTGAAATATCTAAAATAGACATTCCGATGTATATGGGTTTGTTGAATAAAATTTCTGATTTACGTAATTCAATAGCCATTAAATCATCCGAAAAAATGGTTCTACTATGGAACCTTGGACTTGCTATTAAATTTTTTGCCCCATATCTTCCCTCCCACTGCGAAACTAATTTAACTACACGATGTTTTCGAATATTTTCCATCGTCTTACCGTATACTGAATTTACTTTTAATTTATAATAATCTTTTTCAAATTTGTTTGTTGTTTGTGCTCGAAACTGTGTATTTAAAGTTACGTATGGTTTTAACCATGCTGATTGTTTAAATTTTAAAACTCTATGTATTTTACGAATGACTAACCCATGATTTATTGCTTGTTTTAAAGCTCGATAATGAATAATGTATTTAGTTTTGTTATAAAGCGTTGTTAAAAGTTTGCAAAATTTTGATCCTTCGGGTTTTCTGTGCTCACAGCAAAAAGGAAAATCCTTATGCATACTATGAAGGTGATGGGGATAATCTAAGTCAACCTCCAGTATATACCCGATGTCTGCGTCATCGGGAATACTCAATACATCTATATTTGTATCATCCCATTCAAATCCGCCGTATGGAAGTGATTGTGACATTGCCCAACCATACAAATTATTGACGTCTACGTATAATAAGTACTTGTCAGGTTTAGATCTGTCATAATTATGCATATATTTATTATTCGCCTCGGAATAACGACAACAACATTGGCTAATCCCACCGCGTATCGCGTTCTCAATAAATAATATCATATCAATGTCATGAAGAAGCTGTAATTTACATCCGGTATGTCTTAACATGGCGTCCCAACTATATCCGGGGACCCCGAAATACCAGCTCGGGTCAAGACCACTTGTACTATATCCGATTTTTCGAAATCTCTCAAAGACGTCGGCCAACAAAATAATGTCAGTTTTCAAATACAAATCTGAATATTCACCTAAATTTTTTATATTAAAATATCTCCATACTTTTTGAGCATGTTCATACTGTTCATTAGTAATATCTTTATTGTTAAGTTTATTAAAAAAAACAGATTGTGGAGGTAATTGAGTTTCCTTAAGCTTATCAATATTGTCAATGTAGTCGTATGGAAATACACCTTTACGTGTAAGTAAGTAAAATTGCTCTCGAGTACAACATTCAAATGCATACTTTAAATTGTTAAAGTCTTGCATATTCAAAAGGGATACTAATTCATCTAAAGACGTTCCTAAAAATCTCAGCGAATCTATAAAACGAAATTTAATACCGTTAGCCATGTGTTGAGTGAATGATATATACTTTTCATTATTTATTGGTAGTAAAGAAATTTTACCTAATTTAGCCAAATCTCTTATGATAAAGTGACTATCGTAACCGCTTAAATTATGGAAAACAATTGGAACTACAAATTGCTTTCTAAAATTCAAATTACATGAGTTATGAGCAAATCCTCGAAAATCTCCAGTAAAATGATCATGATCTCGCACGATAATGTCCGTTTCAACAAGTCTTTGTTCGCAAATATGACAAATATGAGCTTTAAAATTTGAAAAATTTTCTCTCATGGGAACTATATTCTTAAATTTAGATTCAATCATTTGTGCGCATACTACCATTTCATTGGCGAACCATTTCATACAGTCAGGACCTCGATAACTGTTAAAATATGACAGACTATTATCATAGTCACATTTAACATAATAGCCACAACTGAATGCAATGTGTCGCTGATATTTAATCATGTTAATATTAACATTATCAAGAATCGGTTCTAATAATGATTCGAAATCAGCGTATATCACAAATGGTGTTTTTTGTTTGTAAATAAAATTCTTAAACTTTATAAAAGTTTCCTTCGGAATTGTAATTTTACATTCATTATTTTTTTCACATAATTCTATATGTAAATTCAAACGTTCTTCACTTGAAAAATAATTTAAACATCTATCACAGAAAATTTTTTTATTTTTTTTTCTATTGAGTTGATTACTTAATAATCGTGATAAGTTTTTTATCCAACAGTAATGATATTTGATATCGATATGCTGGGTATCGTTAGGATCAGGCGCATCATAATCATTTAACTTGGGAAAATATTGATTTTGAATTAATAATAAATTTATATGTTTTTCCAATTTATTTTTAGTTAAACGTATTGGAACTACTATATACTTATTATTGATTAACTCCAATCCATATACATTTATGGATAAATTATTATTCTTTTCAAAAACATGTATTTTATTTAATTTCATTGGAATCTCCACATTATCTAAATTCAACACATTGCCATAATAAGGATACGATGTAACTCGATTAGAATTTTTTTCTGATGGATACAGAGCACTTACAATGCTCCAATAAAAACAGGCCAAGTCAAAATTAAAAATATTTACACAACTTAGTTTATTAGCAATTTGTTTTGGTAATTTAATAAACGATGAACTATCGCCGCCGCCGTTTCCTACTACAAACTTATTAATATTAACTTCAAGCGATATCACGGATTTTAATGCCCAATTTGACGAACGTTCCTGAAATTCCGATAGTTTAAATAAAATATAGTTGATTATATGATTAGTAAACCATTCAAATAATATTGTTGAAGAATCAATCGGAGCATATTTACTGTGAAAATATTTAAAATCTACTATGTCATTATCATCTACTAATTTTCTAATAAACTGTCCACAAAAAATAGTGTTTACTTTTATTAATGACATTTTTGATAAAACTTTTTCTACTTTTTCGCAAAAAATTTTAAAAGCATCCATTAAAAATGGTAGAACATCTTTATGTCTTAAATTTATAATAATCCCAGTAATAACGTTATTTTTGAAAATTGAAATTAAATCATTCCATTCTACTGAAGTCGTCGTCGTCGTCGGTATATTATGTAATTTATTATATATAACTTTTAAATGACTAATTTTTGTTTGCCACGATCGAACTTGACCTGATAATAAATTAACATTCTTAAGTTTATCACAGCATAAATCAATCGCAATTTTTACATGTTTTAACCATGCTTCACAGTCAATATTAGGAAATTTTTCATAAAATTTTAAAATAAGTTTATCAATATCCTTTATTAATTGGTCGGACATTTTTTAAATTAAAACTTACTATTCACAAACTTAAAGAGTGCTTTAGGGTTTCCTTTTTCAGCGTTTTTCTCATCGACGACGTAGTCACCTTGATACACCACAGAATATTTTCCGTTTCCCAATTCATCAACGTGATTCTTCAAAATAGATAATGATCGACGTGGTAAGAATATAACTCGATTCTCCAGTTCAAGCAAAATCGTTTCACCATATTTTGAATTAACCAATTTAGCAATGTAGATTTTCTGAGGCTCATTAATTGGCAGGCTTTTCAATGCAACCACCGGTTTATTTTCACCACCTTCTAGGAGAGACGAATTTATTTCATTTAAATTCATTTTTCTCTAAAATAATATGTACTTTTATTTTTATGCAAAAATGAAAAATATTTACTTACATTTTTTAACGCTTTAACACAAAGAAACTGAGATTTACTAGTAATATGATGATGATGCTGCTTTCACAATGAAATTATTAATCAAACTGATTTATTAGCGACACGTGTACTGTCTTTTATAATAATAAAACCTAACCTCATATCCTAAATCTTAGCCTCAACCTTTTATTTCAAGGTTACAATTTATACTCTACTGATGTTGCTCTAACTATAGCTCGATAACGTTTTTGCATCATTCAAGGTTATAATTTGTACTCTACTGACGACAACGTTACTCTAACTATAGTTCGATAACGTTTTAGTACATACACTTCCTAATCGGAAATTTTTCAAGTATTTTGTGGTTCTGAAAAGAACCGTTTGGGGAATTTTCCCCTCTACAAGGTATTTTGTGGTCCTGAAAAGGACCGTTTCTGGGAATTTTAATTTCCCGACAAGACATTATCATTCTCATTCACATTTTTTATGCAGATTATACAGTTTTTAGTGAGATAAAATATAAATAAGACCTGTTCGCACCTAGCGCAAAGGCACATTTCAGGCTCTAAATTACTCATTCTCCCACTAAAATGCTGAAATGCATTCTCACCATCATAATAAAGGGGGTTAACCGTCTGTGCTTCAAGATAAAAACACCCTAAACAAAGCTTTCTACCTTGACATACATAAAAAGTTTGAATCATGCACAACGTTTCTGTTTGTACACTTGATAAAAACTCTTGACGATTAACCTCTTTTACTATGTAATCTTTTGGATCCCATGATCTACCATCAGTTTCAATTCCATCATCTGAAATTGGCTCCTCGATATTAGCAGCAGCAGCAGCGTCCATTTCAATGGAATCGTATGTGTGTGTGTTGAGAGCAAAGACTTGACTGAATTTTTTTTTAGATTATAATAAAACTTTGATTTATATGTTTTTAATTTGAATTCTAATACTAATTAGTATAATCTATTGCATATGATATCACCTCATATGGTTTTCCGTTTTGCATAATCATTCTTACCGCCCTCGCTCGCACCCGTCGTCATCTTCATTTAAGAATAATCTAGTTCATTTTACGATCAGTTTGCTTTCAAGAGGCATGAGTGATCAAATTAACATACTAACTGACATATCAATAATACCGCTTACGTCCAAAAAAAAAAAAAAAAATGTCTAATCCAGCTATGTCGTTGGAGTCGATAGTTGCTGATGCTACTAGTGCTTCCTCTGATGTCGCCACCACCGCCGCCTCCGTCGATGATGCCGCCGCCTCCAACACTATCATTGAATCAGTAAGTTTTTGTTTTGTTTTGTTTTTACACTTACTAAATTATTATTGTATAGGAATTTATGGATTTGACGTTCGATGCTGACGATCCATTCATCAAAAACATATTTTCGGATGTGTTTTTGAAGGAAGAGGAGAATCCTCCGACGCTGTCGATGGATACACCACCTCCGCCGCCTCCGACGCCGACACCGATAGCATCTTTAAAGAAGAAACGAAAACTAACGGAGGAGACGACGCGGAAATTATTAGACAGAGTTACGGAAAGATACAACTTTTTTTTAGTGTCGAAACCTAGAATATTAAAATTATTAGAAGATAAAAAAAAAATTAAAAATGATATGTGTGAATTACGCAAAAAAATAAATCAATACGCAGTTAGATTAGATTAAATTGATAGTGAAATTTTTGCAATATCAGATTCAGAATTTTTAAAATAATTTTTTTTGCTGCATAATTCACACATATCATTTTTAATTTATTTTTTATCAGATATTTTAATATAATAAATTACTTAGATCATTGTGCAATTTCGGATTCAAAATTTTAAAATCATTTTGTAACTCTTGTTGTTCGCTATAGAGTCCCATCTCTAACATTAAATATGAACGGGTCTCGTTGACTCGATGACTACGACTACGGCGACGATGTTGAGATAGGTTATTAAACCCATTGTTGTTGTTGGCAAATCTATTATCACGCTTCGCCTAAAAATCTCAGCGGTTGAGGGCGATAGCGCGGTTTTAAAAAATATATATTATTAAAACTATGTTTTTTTTTATTTAAACTTACTATTCCCCTATTATTAGATAATAGCCTGATCATCCCCACACACAACTTATAAAAGGTGATGTATATGTCTTTAATAAATCAGTTGAAAGTAGAGAATGTCATTAGTAGTTGAGTACAGAACTAAGCTAAAAAAATATTGTGAAAAAATTTCTCGACTAAACAAAGATATTGTGTTTTACGAAGAAACCAGACAAGTTTTAAAAGATTTATCAAATTTGTGTTTAAATGATGGTTCTATTAAACGCAAATTATGTGATATTAACAGCGATATTCAACGGTTTGTTGTATACAAACACCCCTAATGGAGTGTCTAATATGGCGGTATGTTTTAATGAAAACCAAAAAGAATGTAACCGCTCTGAATGGCAAATGATGGGTAGAACCTATTTAAATGATGGAAAGTTACAAGTTTTTTACGTAAGATTGCCCTCAACACCATCTGAATTATATTACAAGTTGAAATTATTATTTCCGAATAGAAGTGAAGGTGATCAAGAAAAATGGTATAAAATTGGTGAAACTATCACCAATTGTACTTATCCTCTAGGAATAGGGACTGGAATTGGAGGATTAGTAGGAGGAGGAGGAGGAGGAGGAGGAGGAGGAGGAGGGGAAGTCACACTAGGAGGAGGAGGAGTCGATCAACGACAATTTTCAATAACATGTGCTACATTTGGTTTAATGTTATTTATAGCGTTAAAAATGATTGTAAAATATTTAAGGAAAATATTAAATAAATAATTTTATTTATTTTATTTAGTGTTTTTTTAATATTTAAGGGAAAATAAAAACATAAAAACATTTTTATACACATTTATTTATAAAACATTTATACATGTTTATGACAAAAAAATTTTAATTAGGTAAAATAGTATTAGTAAACCAAGAAAGTAAATGATCCACGTTTCTTTGCGCACACATAAATTTTCCTTTTGAATGATGATGATGGCAACACTGCTGTGGAATTGTCTGTCGAAAATTTTCCGTATCCCATCTAGTTTTATCATACTTGACTACATCATGGATGATAGGAAATATTTGCAGTTCCTCACACTTACTTTGTAAAAATGAAAGTTTTTGTTCCCCTCTAACGTAAATTATGTCTGCTGAATGAAGCAGATAATTTTTTAAAATGTCATTAATTTCGCTATATTCAATATAACCGGAGTTAAATCGAATTCCGTGCAGATTTTGCTCTAAATAATTCACTGTCTTTTTATCACTAACACTAAGATTTTTAAATTGTGTTGGCGATTTAAATAGAAAATTTAATCGCTGTTGTCCAATATGAATGGAGAGCTCTTTTGGATGAAACACTTTTTCAATAATAAAACCTTGAATATCTACTAGTGCCACTCGCATGATGATAACCAACTAATTTTAATCATATTAGGGGAGGCTTTTTTATATCTTCTGTGAATCGTGTGTGTGTGTGACCTATGATGCACCTTGATATTATCGAAGTATGTGAAACTAAGGTCGCAATAGAAACCTCGATGTTACCGGAGAGAGATAGAGCGAAGTATGTGAAACTGAGGTCGCAATAGAAACCTTGATGTTATCGGTGAGAGAGAGATAGAGAGAGAGAGAGAGAGAGAGAGAGAGATCTGGAGTCAACACTCATTACGAGAGGCTTTTTATTACTTCCGTGAGTGGGTGATATTCCATGAGACAGTCGTGAACTATGATGCAATAAACCTTGGTGTTATCAGGGAATCCTACGTCCGATTCAATTTCCAACTTTACATCAACGGTTGATGACTTTATAGATTCTTCCTGCTTACTACAATCTATGATAAACAATGTACGTAATTTAAAATCCGAAACGGTTAGAAGGGTACGTTTTCGATTAGAGTTTGTGTAGCTAGGATAAAATTCTGTATTGTTGAAATATGCATCGTTGAAGCGGTCACTAGCAAAATCAAATTGCGACCGATCCATAGGGTAATAATCACCATTTAACATTAGTCTAATATTACGAATATTCAAGTGATCAAATGTTGTAGGATCAGCTGTGGCTATATCACGTTTTTCGGTTTGGAAAAATATCATGACATAGCGAGGCCTTTCAATAGCCGTACTAGTTTTCACAGGCCAGATATCTTTTTTAGCATTTGGCGTTATGGCCGGTAGTTCGTTAAGTTCCCATTTCCGGAAGGGGATTAAAATAGGCCGGTCCGATTGAATTGCCTTCAACAGTTTTTCATTTACTTCATAATTGGGGTAGATATGTTTAACTCTTACTTCAATGCTTTCAATATTTATTTTAACTGTAGTTACCGATCCGCCATTTTCCTTAATAGTTATACAATCGTTATCGTTTCGAGCACGAACAAAGCGAAAAGTTTGTCTACCACACGTAATCCTAGGATAATCATTGAAAACGTTGAAAATATGCTTTAGCGGTAATAATAGACTGAATGATTTACTATTCGTGAGAATTGGTGATGAGGGATAATTCCAACCGGCAATAGACATGTGACGCGAGTCGTCCTGTGAATAGCAGGTATAAGCGCGAACGGTACTAACAATACCAGGATCTCGTACCGTCTCGATCTCTTTGCCACTTTCGCTGTATGTACAGGAATCGAATAGAAATGCTCCGAAATTTTGAGTTAATGAAACATCACCCGTTCCGGTAACTATTAATTTTCCCTTAATATCCAATAGCGAATCGTACATAGCAAAGAACGAATCCACTTGGTTGATAACAATTTCCACAATGTCATTGCAGTTAAACGATTTCACATATGGAGCATAGTATTTGTATTCACATTTTCGAATTGATTCATCTATTACGGGTGACCCGTATAGATTAAACATCGGTAATTTCTCAGCTGATTCAGCTACTTTTCTTTTCTTATAAACTATTGATGATGATGATGATGACATGGTTGTGGTGAGGATGGTACGTTGTCAACAAAGAATCTTCTTATACTAATAATTAATTGTGTTTTCACCGCTTATAACCATTTAGGTCGAGGTCTAAGTTCCAATACTAGGGTGCTTGTTTCACCACGGAAATTTACTGGTTCACCGTTTTGATCGACTGCCAGTACGGTAATATTAAGAATTTCACGTTGAGGAATGACTGGTAAATACAAGAGATTTGAAGGCGTTTCGTCAATTATATATCCAGGATCTGATTTAACGGAGAATTCGTAGATTGTATGAGCGGGTGTGTTTCCGTCAAACGCCCCCGTCGTAATGTTACAGTCAAAACGTACGGTTGACACTTTTATAATGTTGACGGGTAAATCTGACGAATGTATGTGAGCCGGAACGAGATTTTTTTCGGAAAATCCCAACGTCCAATATTGTTAGGTTCCTTAAACAATATGGTATAGAATTTGCTGAAAATTTCGCATTTGAGCGTATTATTATTAGGCCTTAATGAAAAATCTCGATCTGGATCAACGGAATTCTCCAAACCCATTCGTTGTCGAATAAATCTCTCAATATCTGAAATTTCATAACTACCTGCTGGAAAGGCAATTTCGTTTAATTTGTTGTGCGCATCATAGTAGTAAAATTTTTGACCCTCTTCAATGTTCGGTATGGAATTATATGAATGAAACGATCTCAACGCTAGCTCATATTCTTTTTCAGGATTCAAAACGATGGGTGTTTGAGGTTTAAATTCAAAAATATGATTGATGCTATTGACTCGCAACAACTGAGACATAACGAAGACTAACGAATTTTTAATAAATACAATAACTTAAATATATTCTTTATTTAAACTCTTTAAAACAATATATACATTTTGATTGCATTTGTGTACCACATACATCAGACCATACATGTCGACTGGAATTCATTTGACAAGGTAAAAACCGTTTTAATTCCATTCTGTACTCAACGGGAAGGCTATACCAGACTGTCTGTAAATCACTCACGTTCAATAAAATCATTTGAATTGCATCCTCGAGGTAACTACGACGACGACGACTATTCATCACGTAAAAATTTCAAGCACAAATGTCCACAATTTATTTGATTATAAGTTTGATATTGTTCGTTGTTATAGTAAATTTTGACAGGACGATTACGACTACTTAAATAACGAACAAGTTCTATGGGCGGCTTCAAATTACCAAATGAATCAAAATATTCAACGTTGTCATTCATTTTTCTATATGCCACCCAATGTGTTCCGGGATTTTTCCAACTATCTAAATTTACGATGCCACATTCACGTTGTGCGCGTACTCTCCTAGGTAGAGTATCGCGCATGAAAACACCTCGAAAATGAGGTATTTTATAAAGTTTAGCATATTTCAATAATTCTTTATCGTATAATGCTCTATTAGGTAGCCTTAATGACGTCGACGTTTTTTTTGAGGTTTTTTTTTTTTTTATTTTCAAGATACAGACCGAAACCTCCTTTGCTATTCTTTCGTAAATACAATCCATGACCGATAGCTTCCATCGCTTTATTGTGACGTGTCTCTTCTTCCAGCTTCTTTTTCTTATTTTGAGCGTTTACGACGGAAGAAGCTATACTGGCTGCGCCTCCACTTAACGCTCCAAGAGCACTAAGTCCGGCAAACAAGGGAATGAGAGGAAGAAATCCTCCAGATTTAGAGTCAAATGGAATAATTCTAGGTATTCTAATGTTATTTTTACCTCCTGCACGTTTAACTGCCACTTTGGCTGCTTTTAAAGCCAAAGATACAGCCTTCTTTAATGTCTTGGCAGGTTTCATGGATTTTCCAATTTTTTTTACAACGTGAGTGTTAAAGGAACAACCCATACCAAGTTTACGTTTGGTTTTCATTACTCCGGTTACAAGTAGAGCGTTGCCACGTTCACCAAGACTAGCGTCCTTTGATTTAACACGCTGCCAAGCTTGGTCTTCTAATATTTTATCGGCTTTATGACGTTCGTTCAATGAATCGTTCTGTGAATAGGCGATGTCGTGTTGTTTGCATGCGGCGTCTAGCGGATTAATGCCCGGATCACCACGTGCCAATCGTTTTTGTAGTTTTGTTCCCGGACCGCAGAATTGGTACCCTCCACTTAAATGGATTTCAAAGGGTAATTTATTAATCAATGTATTTAACACACCCTCTCCTTCGTGCACAAACATTGAAACTAATAAATGAGCGTAACAGCGTCGATATTTATAAGACAATGAAGGTGATTCAACAAGTGCAGTCGTTGCCGATCGAAAATTTAGACGATTTTCAAGACAAAAAGTTAAATGGTATTAGTAAACATGGTCCGTTGTTGCCCGACTCGTTTCGCGCCATAATCTGCGGTCCGAGTGGCTGTGGAAAGACAAATGTAATGTTAGCCCTGTTGTTTAATCCCAATGGTGCTAAATTTGAAAATGTTTACGTATACTCAAAATCTTTATACCAACCAAAGTATCAGTTATTACAAACAGTAATGACTCAAGCAAAGGGTATAGGTTATTTTCCGTTTAAAGACAACGATGAAGTCATCAGTCCCACTAAAGCCAAAAAAACTCCATTTTTATTTTCGATGATGTAGCATGTGATAAACAAGAAAAAATTCGCGAATATTATTCCATGTGTAGACATAAAGATATTGATGCTGCCTACTTATGTCAAACATATTCAAAAATCCCGAAACAATTGATAAGAGATAATTGTAATCTGATTGTGTTATTTAAACAAGATGAAATTAATCTAAAGCACATATTTGAGGAGCATATCTCCCCAGACATAAGCTTCAATGAATTTAAAACCTTATGTTCAAAGTGTTGGATTAATAGGTATGGAACGGTAGTTATCGTAAAAGATTTTCCCATTAACAATGGTCGCTATCGAATGGGTTTCGATAAGTATATAAAAATTTGCTAATTTGTGTTAAACGTCACTGTATAGAATGATGTCGGACGATCGAGTTGCTGTGGCTACACATAAACGAAAAGTTGCTGAACTAACGCGTGCTATACGAAAAAAATATTTAGCATTGAAATTAAATCGAACGAATGTGGACGATTCAATCAATAAACTTTTTAAACCAATAACCGATCCGTTAAAAGAAATTGCTATAAAAAAAACTACTAGTGCTGCTGATGCTGTCGCCCCCATACAAGTAAAGAATGAATCATTTATTAAAAAAGAATATAAGACACATCCTACTAGTACTAAATTTCTCGATTTAGAAGATGTTGCCGAGTTTAATGAGCCCAGTATAATAGAGGAACCTGATTTATCACCGAAACATTCCACTGAACCGACCATCGAATATTCACAGGATGTAATAGATGAATATCTGGATCAGTATCCATCAATAAGTCATACTTACGTTAAAGATTACTGGACAAATAGCGATAAAATTGATAGAAAATATGGTCCTACATATGATAGTGAACAAGATAATTGGACACTTGGTAATAGAAGAATTTCCTTTGATGTTAAAACCGGTGCTATCATGTTGTTATCGGAGAAAGACTTTTCGGGGGGATATGTGAAAGGAACGCCAGGACTTTATCAATTAATATTTTATTCCGATCCATCGTACGCTCCCGATGATCTCGTAAACTATAAAACCATATTAGAACATACGGGTGCGCACTTGAATAGTAGAGGCCATTTAAAAGGAGATAACAGTATAAAATGGTATAACATTATAAAACCTTTGATTAAAACCGTAGAAAAAAGTAAAAAATCCAGTCTCTCAAGTTTAGTTCAACATTTCGCCTCTTCATCGCCGAAAGAAGGTAAAGGAATGCATTTAGAATATAATAATGCACCTATAGAATATATTTATTGGGACGACCCTCGAGAACTTATTACTAGATTAAGACTGCTTATCGCATCTAAAGAGGCAGGAAATACTTCGCATAACAATGAGATTGTTGCCATAATGAATGAATTGAGGGAGGCTAATATGATAAAATAAGTTTGCACATCCACACGAATGTCATTTCAATGATGAGTGTTGATAAATTCGGACGTCATTCACGTTCGCGTGCATTTGCATTCAAACCATCTATTGTACGATTACCGCACACCTCTGATGGCAATTTAGATATTGAACATTTAAAGTTATGCAACGTTAAGGGGCCGCCAACAATTGATGAAGATGCTGCAAACAAAAAGTATGTCGATTCTATGATAACAAACCTTTCAAAATCAATAGATCGAGTATCGGATAACGTTAAAAATATGTCTGATGCTATGGTAGATATGCAAAATAATATTAATGAAAATATGCAGTTTATTTCGAAACAAGAACAACAAACTACAGATTGGGTGACAAAAAAGTATGTTGACGATTCTTTGCAAAAAAGTATTGAAAACGCAAATAATAAATTATCAATAGAGCTTAAGTTATTTCTTAGAAATAACCTTGTTGATAATTATTCAGAGATTAGAAAAAATATTAAAAACCTTGAACAAAATGTAAAGAAGAATCAAGAGCAAATTACCAAATTAATTGCGGTATCAAGAACTACTTTTACTACGCATACACCATAAATAGTAAAATTATAAATCAGTCTATTTATTATCATGTCAACTGCGTCGTCGGTGGTTACGTCACCGGAAAAGATTCAACTTGTTAATGAACTTCATAAATATGCACGAAAAAATTATCCGAGACGACGTACCGTCATCAAAGGACTAGATGATTTATGGCAAATGGATTTAGCTGAAATGAGTCGCTATGCACCGCAAAACAAAGGTTTTAAAATGATTATGGTTGTCATTGATTGTTTTTCAAAATTTCTATGGACTAGACCGCTAAAAACGAAAACCGGTGAAGAAATTACCAAAGCTTTCGAAGATATTTTATCGCATACGAAACATCGCCGCCAGCGTCGTCCGAAAAATTTACAAACCGATCAAGGTACGGAATTTTTTAACGCAAAATTTAAAAATTTAATAAAAAAGTATTCCATTAATCATTATAATACGTTTAGTGTTAAAAAGGCCTCTATAGCAGAACGGGTAATACGTACTTTAAAAGAAAAATTATACAAGTATTTCAGTTTAAACGGAACCTATAAATGGGTTGATTATTTACCCAAGTTAACTCAAGAATATAATAATACGAAACATAGCAAAACGAAACTTAAACCAAAGGATGTGAACAAGACTAATGAAAAGATTCTTTTAACGAAAAGATATTCATATCTGAAAATTGCCGGACCGCGAAAATTACAAGTCGGTGATGTTGTACGCATAAGCAAAGCAAAGCATGTGTTTGAGAAAGGTTACACACCAAATTGGTCTACTGAACATTTTAAAATCATTAAAGTTAAAATAACCAATCCCGTTACATATTTGTTGGAAGATATGCATGGTCAACCAATCATCGGAGCTTTTTACGAAGAAGAATTACAAAAGGTTAAAAATCCTGACATTTATCTCGTTGAAAAAGTGTTGAAGCGAAAAGGTAGAAAACTTTATGTCAAGTGGTTGGGGTTTGACATTACGCATAACAGTTGGATAGATAAGGATTCGCTTAAATAACAAGATTAACAATACATCTCAGTCAGTTGTATAAAATGTGTTCAACGTATAGTTCATCAGCATCCTCTGGATGTACTTCAGAAAGTTCTTATAGCGATAAACAAATGGATAGTGATTATTATAGACAAATTGATCAAGTCTCCAAAAAAATGTGTGAAAACGCAATCGATTTTGAGCATACTTTACTGTTGTATAAAGAGTATTCGACTGGAACAGCGACAGTAGGAAGCGGTCTTAGTCCTGCGAGAAAATTTGAACCTGCAATTGTTTTAAGTCAACCCTTTCGACCTCATCAGCAAATGTCTTTTGATACATTCGAATGGTTAGATCTTATGTCAATGTTGAAAGTTTTGCTTAAAAATTTTTTCGATGACTCACTTCCTCAATTTCCTGATGAATATGATTCTGTTGAAAATCTATGTGGAAGAAATTGTAAAGTAACTCAATATATAATGGATGATACAAAATTTCTAAGTATAAATAAAAAAAACGTTTGTATCGAATTGACAAAAGACCAAGTTTATTATTTGATTGATATAGATGAAAATTTGTTGTGCTATTACATTGAAGCATTGAATAATGTTAATTTTAACAATTACTACTTTCAAGTATTAAACATAATCAAACCGTATTTTGAAGACTATGAAGAAGAAGAAGAAGTTTGGAAGAATATATTAAAAAATATATTAAACTTGACTGATCCGTTATTGGCTAATGCTCTCAGAGAATTTATTTATTTTTATAAACATAAATTTATAAATGCCTTACAAGGATTTAGTGTAGAATAAATTTTATATAAATAAATCGTCTTTTCTTTTATACCTCTCATTCTCATTCGATATGTCGATAAAGATAGTTGTGTCGTTGTTGCTCTCAATATTATTGGTAATTCATTGTGAACATATAAATCAAGAAGATGCTATTTCTTTTCTAAAACAATATGGTTACATAACCTCTGTTAGTAATAATAATAGTTTAGAAAATTTCGAATCGTATTTAATCGAGTTTCAAGAAAAATTTAATTTGCCTGTTGATGGTACCTTAAATGATGAAACTATTCGATTAATGAAGCGACCAAGATGTTCTAATTATGATGAAAATATTGGATATGTTGATTCATATACGGTACACGGAAAATGGAATAAAACTAATTTAAAATGGCATTTTCCATCAGTATCAAGAAAGTACATTACAGTAGCCGCAAAAGCTTTCGAAATTTGGGCTAAAGATTCAAAGTTTACATTTACCAATGTTAAAATAGCTATACCAAAACCGGATATTACCATAACCCTCGGAAATAAACGTCATAGTTTTCGAACAAGTTGTTCGGGTAAAGCTGAATGTCCACAGAATTTTGATGGACCTGGAAAAGTTTTGGGTCATGCCTATTATCCAAAGGACGACGGCAATTGCATTGAGGTTCATCTTGATTCTGATGAAAATTGGAATTTTAGCTTGAATATCACGAGTGTTCCGGATAACGAAAACAGTTTATTGGCAGTTTTAGTTCATGAGATAGGTCATACATTAGGTTTGGGTCATAGTGGCATTGAAAATTCTATCATGTATCCTTGGTATCAACAACATATATCCTCATTACATGAAGACGATAAAATGGCTCTTGAAGCACTTTATGGCCCTATACCAACACGTCGTTATCTGCCAATTAACCCTACTACTACTACTACTACTACTACTACTACTACTAGCAGTACTACAACACCCCCACCACCTCTACCTACTTCAGCCAATTTATGTAACCTTAAATCCCCTGATTTTATCTTTCTCGCTAGCACAGCATCGTTCCCCAATTATCGTTTATATATTGGAAGCGGTCGTAAATTATGGAAAATTGATCTTAATGATATGCGAATACCCCAACATTTTGATTTAATTGAATCATATCTTCCTAAAGAAATAAAAACATCTACTATAACTCACATTTTTCAAAATGCTGTGGGAGATCTAATTAGCTTTGCTAATGGAAGATGTTATGCCGCCTCGTTCCCAGAATTGCATATTCAACATGATTTTATTTTACCATTATCTAAAGGTGTTCTAATAAATGCTATATTTCAAACAAATAGTGGAAGCATTTTTATATTTTACGATAACACTTCATACATTGAGTTTCTGGAAACACCTCAAGAAATACGTAATCGTGGACGAATAACAGATAAATTTCCTGGACTTCCACCCGGTATTACGTCGGCGTTTAGATTTACAGATGGTTACATTTACTTTTTTCAACAAGATACTTACTATAAATTTAGTGAATATACACGAAAAGTTGTTGCAGCAGGCCCCTTTAATTGGAATCTCTTTGGTATTCCATGTCCTGAAGACAGCTTAAAAGAACAATTAAAAACTTTACTGTCAAAAATAATATCTTTTTATGAATAAAAAAATGCTTATTAAGAATTACGTTTTTTATTAAAACAATATTTTATAAAGTAGTATATTTCATCTTTTCTTCTTCTTCTTCTTCTTCTTCTTCTTCTTCTTCTTCTTCGTCTACTAGAATGTCGTCATCATTCACATCATCGATAAGATATGAGGGTAAATATTTCTTCATTCTGCGTAGATACCCTTCAAACTCTAACTTTTTAAGTATATTTACCAAGCAGCATATACAAATAATTCCATCTACGTAGTCGTTCATGACTTGAGATCCTTTACGATATCGAGCAGTTAATATTTGACATTCCTCTTCTGTATACATTCGACCCATACCATATACACTTTCACGTTCGTAAATTCTTTCTTGCTTAAACAAATGCCATGATAAGTCTCGCAAGAGATTTTTAAGATTATTCACTTTTGTTTCACTACTAGTTGCCATTTTTTTTATTTTTCAACTGACTTTGCATATCTATAAAACTTCTATATATGCATGAAGATAAAGGAGAGAGGGGATTTAAAATAACCTCGATTTAAAAAATATTCTTAACCAATATTTTGAGCTTTAGTATCTGATGATGCTGATGCTCAATATCTCGCTTTTTTTTTTTAATAATCTAATATTGAGGTATAACAACCTTGTTGTTGTTGTTGAGTCCCATCTCTAACATTATAAATGGGTTATCTCCGCCGCCGCGACTTCGATAGCAGACGCTCTCGAATCCCATGAAGGTCGTCATCGCAGCCTCAAAGGCGG
Source organism: Hermaeophaga mercurialis (assembly GCA_951812935.1). Classification (NCBI taxonomy): domain Eukaryota; kingdom Metazoa; phylum Arthropoda; class Insecta; order Coleoptera; family Chrysomelidae; genus Hermaeophaga; species Hermaeophaga mercurialis. The sequence goes on from CATOTN010000782.1 coordinate 51,672, forward strand.
GCGACACGCGCGCTCGCGGACCACACCTCCTCCTCCCAGCTGAGAGCAGTCGAGGCGGCCGGCGGCGCGCGGATCCCAGCAGCTGAGAGCAGCGAGGCGGCCTGCCGGTGCGTGGATCCGCGAGGGCGGCCGTCGGCGGCGCGCGGATTCCAGCTGAGAGCATCGGTGGCCGGCGGCAGAGTGCGCGCGCGGACCCCGGTTTCAATGGCGGCTGAGTCGGTTGCGAGCATCCATCGTCAGCACATCTAGTTCAAAAACATGAGCGATCCCGACGACGCCGTCGAAGCCGCTGGAAACCGTCTCCGACGGCGACGATCTCGACGACGACGACGATGCTGCTGGAAACCGTCTCCGACGGCGGCGATGCTGCTGCTGCCTCCGCCGCCGCTAAATCAGTAAGTTTTTTTTTTTTTCGTTTTTATTTTAATTTTAATTTTTTTCTTCTAATTATTGCAGTCATTTAAAAGCGGTGTGTGGAGAAAATGATGGGCTGCGGCGGCGGCGATTTTCCTCAAGCTGATTGAACTAGAAGCAGAAGAAGAGGAAGAAGGTGGATTTGTGATTAAAAAAAATGGCAGTTTCTATTTGTATTATATTGAATAAAAAAATAAATCTCTTATTATTATTGGTTTAATTATGAATGCATGCATAGGCAACCAACATTACGCTACAACGTAAACGGGATTGTCTATGCAGCGTGTCTGCGCTCCACAGTGCCGGCGTCAGCGGTGACGCTCGCTGGATTTCTGTGGGGGTGGGCCTCAAAAGCCTCATTTTGAGGTCGCTTTTTAGAGGCGGCCAAGGCTTGCGAACCATTTTCCAAGAACACATTTTTTAAAACCATCTAGGCCACTAGGCCATTTTCAAGAACGGGGCGGCGGCGGAGGCGGCGGCGGTGGATATTTTCCAATGCTATTTTACAAAGGCTGCTCTTCCACAAGCATTAAGGCCACTTTCAGGGGCCATTTCAAGGCCGGGGGCGGTGGAAAAAAAAAGAAAAAAAAAAAAAAAAAAAAAATTCCATTTTCCGAGGAAAACCATCAAGGTCACTTTAAAGGCCAGTTTCAAGGTCAAATTTGAGCCAATATCCGCCTTGTTATACTACTAATGTCGAAAATGACGGTCACGTCTAAAGTACCCTACAGGGTATGTAAAATGTTTACATACAAGTCAATTTCGTAAAAAAATGACAAATTTTAGAAAAAATGTCAAAAATGACGGTCACGTCTAAAGTACCATTAAAGGGTATGTAAAATGTTTACATACAAGTCAATTTCATAAAAAATGACAAATTTTATGAAAAATGTAAAAAATGACGGTTACGTCTAAAGTACCATTAAAGGGTATATAAAATGTTTACATATAAGTCAATTTCATAAAAAAATGACAAATTTTAGAAAAATGTCGAAAATGACGGTCACGTCTAAAGTACCATTAAAGGGTATGTAAAATGTTTACATTCAAGTCAATTTCATAAAAAATGACAAATTTTATGAAAAATGTAAAAAATGACGGTTACGTCTAAAGTACCATTAAAGGGTATATAAAATGTTTACATATAAGTCAATTTCATAAAAAAATGACAAATTTTAGAAAAATGTCGAAAATGACGGTCACGTCTAAAGCACCATTAAAGGGTATGTAAAATGTTTACATACAAGTCAATTTCATAACAAATGACAAATTTTATGAAAAATGTAAAAAATGACGGTTACGTCTAAAGTACCATTAAAGGGTATATAAAATGTTTACATATAAGTCAATTTCATAAAAAAATGACAAATTTTAGAAAAATGTCGAAAATGACGGTCACGTCTATAGTACCATTAAAGGGTATGTAAAATGTTTACATACAAGTCAATTTCATAAAAAATGACAAATTTTATGAAAAATGTAAAAAATGACGGTTACGTCTAAAGTACCATAAAGGGTATGTAAAATGTTTACATACAAGTCAATTTCATAAAAAAATGACAGATTTTATGAAAAATGTAAAAAATGACGGTTACGTCTAAAGTACCATTAAAGGGTATGTAAAATGTTTACATATAAGTCAATTTCATAAAAAAATGACAAATTTTAGAAAAAATGTCGAAAATGACGGTCACGTCTAAAGTACCCTAAAGGGTATGTAAAATGTTTATATACAAGTCAATTTCATAAAAAAATGACAAATTTTAGGAAATATGTAAAAAATGACGGTTACGTCTAAAGTACCATTAAAGGGTATGTAAAGTGTTTACATATAAGTCAATTTCATAAAAAAATGACAAATTTTAGAAAAAATGTCGAAAATGACGGTCACGTCTAAAGTACCATTAAAGGGTATGTAAAATGTTTATATACAAGTCAATTTCATAAAAAAATGACAAATTTTAGAAAAAATGTCGAAAATGACGGTCACGTCTAAAGTACCCTAAAGGGTATGTAAAATGTTTATATACAAGTCAATTTCATAAAAAAATGACAAATTTTAGAAAAAATGTAAAAAATGACGTTTACGTCTAAAGTACCATTAAAGGGTATGTAAAATGTTTACATATAAGTCAATTTCATAAAAAAATGACAAATTTTAGAAAAATGTCGAAAATGACGGTCACGTCTAAAGTACCATTAAAGGGTATGTAAAATGTTTATATACAAGTCAATTTCATAAAAAAATGACAAATTTTAGAAAAAATGTCGAAAATGACGGTCACGTCTAAAGTACCCTACAGGGTATGTAAAATGTTTACATACAAGTCAATTTCGTAAAAAAATGACAAATTTTAGAAAAAATGTCAAAAATGACGGTCACGTCTAAAGTACCATTAAAGGGTATGTAAAATGTTTACATACAAGTCAATTTCATAAAAAATGACAAATTTTATGAAAAATGTAAAAAATGACGGTTACGTCTAAAGTACCTTTAAAGGGTATATAAAATGTTTACATATAAGTCAATTTCATAAAAAATTGACAAATTTTAGAAAAATGTCAAAAATGACGGTCACGTCTAAAGTACCATTAAAGGGTATGTAAAATGTTTACATTCAAGTCAATTTCATAAAAAATGACAAATTTTATGAAAAATGTAAAAAATGACGGTTACGTCTAAAGTACCATTAAAGGGTATATAAAATGTTTACATATAAGTCAATTTCATAAAAAAATGACAAATTTTAGAAAAATGTCGAAAATGACGGTCACGTCTAAAGCACCATTAAAGGGTATGTAAAATGTTTACATACAAGTCAATTTCATAAAAAATGACAAATTTTATGAAAAATGTAAAAAATGACGGTTACGTCTAAAGTACCATTAAAGGGTATATAAAATGTTTACATATAAGTCAATTTCATAAAAAAATGACAAATTTTAGAAAAATGTCGAAAATGACGGTCACGTCTATAGTACCATTAAAGGGTATGTAAAATGTTTACATACAAGTCAATTTCATAAAAAATGACAAATTTTATGAAAAATGTAAAAAATGACGGTTACGTCTAAAGTACCATAAAGGGTATGTAAAATGTTTACATACAAGTCAATTTCATAAAAAAATGACAGATTTTATGAAAAATGTAAAAAATGACGGTTACGTCTAAAGTACCATTAAAGGGTATGTAAAATGTTTACATATAAGTCAATTTCATAAAAAAATGACAAATTTTAGAAAAAATGTCGAAAATGACGGTCACGTCTAAAGTACCCTAAAGGGTATGTAAAATGTTTATATACAAGTCAATTTCATAAAAAAATGACAAATTTTAGGAAATATGTAAAAAATGACGGTTACGTCTAAAGTACCATTAAAGGGTATGTAAAATGTTTACATACAAGTCAATTTCATAAAAAAATGACAAATTTTATGAAAAATGTAAAAAATGACGGTTACGTCTAAAGTACCATTAAAGGGTATGTAAAGTGTTTACATATAAGTCAATTTCATAAAAAAATGACAAATTTTAGAAAAAATGTCGAAAATGACGGTCACGTCTAAAGTACCATTAAAGGGTATGTAAAATGTTTATATACAAGTCAATTTCATAAAAAAATGACAAATTTTAGAAAAAATGTCGAAAATGACGGTCACGTCTAAAGTACCCTAAAGGGTATGTAAAATGTTTATATACAAGTCAATTTCATAAAAAAATGACAAATTTTAGAAAAAATGTAAAAAATGACGTTTACGTCTAAAGTACCATTAAAGGGTATGTAAAATGTTTACATATAAGTCAATTTCATAAAAAAATGACAAATTTTAGAAAAAATGTCGGAAATGACGGTCACGTCTAAAGTACCCTAAAGGGTATGTAAAATTTTTATATACAAGTCAATTTCATAAAAAAATGACAAATTTTAGGAAAAATGTAAAAAATGACGGTTACGTCTAAAGTACCATTAAAGGGTATGTAAAATGTTTACATACAAGTCAATTTCGTAAAAAAATGACAAATTTTAGGAAGAATGTAAAAAATGACTGTCACGTCTAAAGTACCATTAAAGGGTATGTAAAATGTTTACATACAAGTCAATTTCATAAAAAAATGACAAATTTTAGAAAAAATGTCGAAAATGACTGTCACGTCTAAAGTACCATTAAAGGGTATGTAAAATGTTTATATACAAGTCAATTTCATAAAAAAATGACAAATTTTAGAAAAAATGTCGAAAATGACGGTCACGTCTAAAGTACCCTAAAGGGTATGTAAAATATTTATATACAAGTCAATTTCATAAAAAAATGACAAATTTTATGAAACATGTAAAAAATGACGGTTACGTCTAAAGTACCATTAAAGGGTATGTAAAATGTTTATATACAAGTCAATTTCATAAAAAAATGACAAATTTTAGAAAAATGTAAAAAATGACGGTTACTTCTAAAGTACAATTAAAGGGTATGTAAAATGTTTATATACAAGTCAATTTCATAAAAAAATGACAAATTTTAGAAAAATGTCGAAAATGACGGTCACGTCTAAAGTACCATTAAAGGGTATGTAAAATGTTTACATATAAGTCAATTTCATAAAAAAATGACAAATTTTAGAAAAAATGTCGAAAATGACTGTCACGTCTAAAGTACCATTAAAGGGTATGTAAAATGTTTATATACAAGTCAATTTCATAAAAAAATGACAAATTTTAGAAAAAATGTCGAAAATGACGGTCACGTCTAAAGTACCATTAAAGGGTATGTAAAATGTTTACATATAAGTCAATTTCATAAAAAAATGACAAATTTTAGAAAAAATGTAAAAAATGACGGTTACTTCTAAAGTACCATTAAAGGGTATGTAAAATGTTTATATACAAGTCAATTTCATAAAAAAATGACAAATTTTAGAAAAAATGTCGAAAATGACGGTCACGTCTAAAGTACCATTAAAGGGTATGTAAAATGTTTACATATAAGTCAATTTCATAAAAAAATGACAAATTTTAGAAAAAATGTCGAAAATGACGGTCACGTCTAAAGTACCATTAAAGGGTATGTAAAATGTTTACATATAAGTCAATTTCATAAAAAAATGACAAATTTTAGAAAAAATGTCGAAAATGACGGTCACGTCTAAAGTACCATTAAAGGGTATGTAAAATGTTTACATATAAGTCAATTTCATAAAAAAATGACAAATTTTAGAAAAAATGTCGAAAATGACTGTCACGTCTAAAGTACCATTAAAGGGTATGTAAAATGTTTATATACAAGTCAATTTCATAAAAAAATGACAAATTTTAGAAAAAATGTCGAAAATGACGGTCACGTCTAAAGTACCATTAAAGGGTATGTAAAATGTTTACATATAAGTCAATTTCATAAAAAAATGACAAATTTTAGAAAAAATGTAAAAAATGACGGTTACTTCTAAAGTACCATTAAAGGGTATGTAAAATGTTTATATACAAGTCAATTTCATAAAAAAATGACAAATTTTAGAAAAAATGTCGAAAATGACGGTCACGTCTAAAGTACCATTAAAGGGTATGTAAAATGTTTACATATAAGTCAATTTCATAAAAAAATGACAAATTTTAGAAAAAATGTCGAAAATGACTGTCACGTCTAAAGTACCATTAAAGGGTATGTAAAATGTTTATATACAAGTCAATTTCATAAAAAAATGACAAATTTTAGAAAAAATGTCGAAAATGACGGTCACGTCTAAAGTACCCTAAAGGGTATGTAAAATATTTATATACAAGTCAATTTCATAAAAAAATGACAAATTTTATGAAACATGTAAAAAATGACGGTTACGTCTAAAGTACCATTAAAGGGTATGTAAAATGTTTATATACAAGTCAATTTCATAAAAAAATGACAAATTTTAGAAAAATGTAAAAAATGACGGTTACTTCTAAAGTACAATTAAAGGGTATGTAAAATGTTTATATACAAGTCAATTTCATAAAAAAATGACAAATTTTAGAAAAATGTCGAAAATGACGGTCACGTCTAAAGTACCATTAAAGGGTATGTAAAATGTTTACATATAAGTCAATTTCATAAAAAAATGACAAATTTTAGAAAAAATGTCGAAAATGACTGTCACGTCTAAAGTACCATTAAAGGGTATGTAAAATGTTTATATACAAGTCAATTTCATAAAAAAATGACAAATTTTAGAAAAAATGTCGAAAATGACTGTCACGTCTAAAGTACCATAAAGGGTATGTAAAATGTTTACATATAAGTCAATTTCATAAAAAAATGACAAATTTTAGAAAAAATGTCGAAAATGACTGTCACGTCTAAAGTACCCTAAAGGGTATGTAAAATGTTTATATACAAGTCAATTTCATAAAAAAATGACAAATTTTAGGAAAAATGTAAAACTGACGGTTACGTCTAAAGTACCATTAAAGGGTATGTAAAATGTTTACATATAAGTCAATTTCATAAAAAAATTACAAATTTTAGAAAAAATGTCAAAAATGAGGGTCACGTCTAAAGTACCATAAAGGGTATGTAAAATGTTTACATACAAGTCAATTTCATAAAAAATGACTACTTTTAGGAAAAATGTAAAAATGACGGTTACGTCTAAAGTACCATTAAAGGGTATGTAAAATGTTTACATATAAGTCAATTTCATAAAAAAATTACGAATTTTAGAAAAAATGTCAAAAATGAGGGTCACGTCTAAAGTACCATAAAGGGTATGTAAAATGTTTACATACAAGTGAATTTCATAAAAAAATGACAAATTTTAGGAAAAATATAAAAATGACGGTTACGTCTAAAGTACCATTAAAGGGTATGTAAAATGTTTACATACAAGTCAATTTCATAAAAAAATGACAAATTTTATGAAAAATGTAAAAAATGACGGTTACGTCTAAAGTACCATTAAAGGGTATGTAAAGTGTTTACATATAAGTCAATTTCATAAAAGAATGACAAATTTTAGAAAAAATGTCGAAAATGACGGTCACGTCTAAAGTACCATTAAAGGGTATGTAAAATGTTTACATATAAGTCAATTTCATAAAAAAATGACAAATTTTAGTAAAATGTCGAAAATGACGGTCACGTCTAAAGTACCATTAAAGGGTATGTAAAATGTTTACATATAAGTCAATTTCATAAAAAAATGACAAATTTTAGAAAAAATGTCGAAAATGACGGTCACGTCTAAAGTACCCTAAAGGGTATGTAAAATGTTTATATACAAGTCAATTTCATAAAAAAATGACAAATTTTAGAAAAAATGTAAAAAATGACGTTTACGTCTAAAGTACCATTAAAGGGTATGTAAAATGTTTACATATAAGTCAATTTCATAAAAAAATGACAAATTTTAGAAAAAATGTCGGAAATGACGGTCACGTCTAAAGTACCCTAAAGGGTATGTAAAATTTTTATATACAAGTCAATTTCATAAAAAAATGACAAATTTTAGGAAAAATGTAAAAAATGACGGTTACGTCTAAAGTACCATTAAAGGGTATGTAAAATGTTTACATACAAGTCAATTTCGTAAAAAAATGACAAATTTTAGGAAGAATGTAAAAAATGACTGTCACGTCTAAAGTACCATTAAAGGGTATGTAAAATGTTTACATACAAGTCAATTTCATAAAAAATGACAAATTTTAGAAAAAATGTCGAAAATGACTGTCACGTCTAAAGTACCATTAAAGGGTATGTTAAATGTTTATATACAAGTCAATTTCATAAAAAAATGACAAATTTTAGAAAAAATGTAAAAAATGACGGTTACTTCTAAAGTACCATTAAAGGGTATGTAAAATGTTTATATACAAGTCAATTTCATAAAAAAATGACAAATTTTAGAAAAAATGTCGAAAATGACGGTCACGTCTAAAGTACCCTAAAGGGTACGTAAAATGTTTATATACAAGTTAATTTCATAAAAAAATGACAAATTTTAGGAAAAATGTAAAAAATGACGGTTACGTCTAAAGTACCATTAAAGGGTATGTAAAATATTTACATACAAGTCAATTTCGTAAAAAAATGACAAATTTTAGAAAAAATGTCAAAAATGACGGTCACGTCTAAAGTACCCTAAAGGGTATGTAAAATTTTTATATACAAGTCAATTTCATAAAAAAATGACAAATTTTAGGAAAAATGTAAAAAATGACGGTTACGTCTAAAGTACCATTAAAGGGTATGTAAAATGTTTACATATAAGTCAATTTCATAAAAAAATTCCAAATTTTAGAAAAAATGTCGAAAATGACGGTCACGTCTAAAGTACCATTAAAGGGTATGTAAAATGTTTACATATAAGTCAATTTCATAAAAAAATGACAAATTTTAGAAAAAATGTCGAAAATGACTGTCACGTCTAAAGTACCATTAAAGGGTATGTAAAATGTTTATATACAAGTCAATTTCATAAAAAAATGACAAATTTTAGAAAAAATGTCGAAAATGACGGTCACATCTAAAGTACCCTAAAGGGTATGTAAAATGTTTATATACAAGTCAATTTCATAAAAAAATGACAAATTTTAGAAAAAATGTCGAAAATGACGGTCACGTCTAAAGCACCCTACAGGGTATGTAAAATGTTTACATACAAGTCAATTTCGTAAAAAAATGACAAATTTTAGAAAAAATGTCAAAAATGACGGTCACGTCTAAAGTACCCTACAGGGTATGTAAAATGTTTACATACAAGTCAATTTCGTAAAAATATGACAAATTTTAGAAAAAATGTCGAAAATGACGGTCACGTCTAAAGCACCCTACAGGGTATGTAAAATGTTTACATACAAGTCAATTTCATAAAAAAATGACAAATTTTATGAAAAATGTAAAAATGACGGTTACGTCTAAAGTACCATTAAAGGGTATATAAAATGTTTACATATAAGTCAATTTCATAAAAAAATGACAAATTTTAGAAAAAATGTCGAAAATGACGGTCACGTCTAAAGTACCATTAAAGGGTATGTAAAATGTTTACATATAAGTCAATTTCATATAAAAATGACAAATTTTAGAAAAAATGTCGAAAATGACGGTCACGTCTAAAGTACCCTAAAGGGTATGTAAAATGTTTATATACAAGTCAATTTCATAAAAAAATGACAAATTTTAGAAAAAATGTCAAAAATGACGGTCACGTCTAAAGTACCATAAAGGGTATGTAAAATGTTTACATACAAGTCAATTTCATAAAAAAATGACAAATTCTATGAAAAATGTAAAAAATGACGATTACGTCTAAAGTACCATTAAAGGGTATATAAAATGTTTACATATAAGTCAATTTCATAAAAAAATGACAAATTTTAGAAAAAATGTCGAAAATGACGGTCACGTCTAAAGTACCATTAAAGGGTATGTAAAATGTTTACATATAAGTCAATTTCATAAAAAAATGACAAATTTTAGAAAAAATGTCGAAAATGACGGTCACGTCTAAAGTACCCTAAAGGGTATGTAAAATGTTTATATACAAGTCAATTTCATAGAAAAATGACAAATTTTAGAAAAAATGTCAAAAATGACGGTCACGTCTAAAGTACCATAAAGGGTATGTAAAATGTTTACATACAAGTCAATTTCATAAAAAAATGACAAATTTTATGAAAAATGTAAAAAATGACGGTTACGTCTAAAGTACCATTAAAGGGTATGTAAAATGTTTACATATAAGTCAAATTCATAAAAAAATGACAAATTTTAGAAAAAATGTCGGAAATGACGGTCACGTCTAAAGTACCCTAAAGGGTATGTAAAATTTTTATATACAAGTCAATTTCATAAAAAAATGACAAATTTTAGGAAAAATGTAAAAAATGACGGTTACGTCTAAAGTACCATTAAAGGGTATGTAAAATGTTTACATACAAGTCAATTTCGTAAAAAAATGACAAATTTTAGGAAGAATGTAAAAAATGACTGTCACGTCTAAAGTACCATTAAAGGGTATGTAAAATGTTTACATACAAGTCAATTTCATAAAAAATGACAAATTTTAGAAAAAATGTCGAAAATGACTGTCACGTCTAAAGTACCATTAAAGGGTATGTTAAATGTTTATATACAAGTCAATTTCATAAAAAAATGACAAATTTTAGAAAAAATGTAAAAAATGACGGTTACTTCTAAAGTACCATTAAAGGGTATGTAAAATGTTTATATACAAGTCAATTTCATAAAAAAATGACAAATTTTAGAAAAAATGTCGAAAATGACGGTCACGTCTAAAGTACCCTAAAGGGTACGTAAAATGTTTATATACAAGTTAATTTCATAAAAAAATGACAAATTTTAGGAAAAATGTAAAAAATGACGGTTACGTCTAAAGTACCATTAAAGGGTATGTAAAATATTTACATACAAGTCAATTTCGTAAAAAAATGACAAATTTTAGAAAAAATGTCAAAAATGACGGTCACGTCTAAAGTACCCTAAAGGGTATGTAAAATTTTTATATACAAGTCAATTTCATAAAAAAATGACAAATTTTAGGAAAAATGTAAAAAATGACGGTTACGTCTAAAGTACCATTAAAGGGTATGTAAAATGTTTACATATAAGTCAATTTCATAAAAAAATTCCAAATTTTAGAAAAAATGTCGAAAATGACGGTCACGTCTAAAGTACCATTAAAGGGTATGTAAAATGTTTACATATAAGTCAATTTCATAAAAAAATGACAAATTTTAGAAAAAATGTCGAAAATGACTGTCACGTCTAAAGTACCATTAAAGGGTATGTAAAATGTTTATATACAAGTCAATTTCATAAAAAAATGACAAATTTTAGAAAAAATGTCGAAAATGACGGTCACATCTAAAGTACCCTAAAGGGTATGTAAAATGTTTATATACAAGTCAATTTCATAAAAAAATGACAAATTTTAGAAAAAATGTCGAAAATGACGGTCACGTCTAAAGCACCCTACAGGGTATGTAAAATGTTTACATACAAGTCAATTTCGTAAAAAAATGACAAATTTTAGAAAAAATGTCAAAAATGACGGTCACGTCTAAAGTACCCTACAGGGTATGTAAAATGTTTACATACAAGTCAATTTCGTAAAAATATGACAAATTTTAGAAAAAATGTCGAAAATGACGGTCACGTCTAAAGCACCCTACAGGGTATGTAAAATGTTTACATACAAGTCAATTTCATAAAAAAATGACAAATTTTATGAAAAATGTAAAAATGACGGTTACGTCTAAAGTACCATTAAAGGGTATATAAAATGTTTACATATAAGTCAATTTCATAAAAAAATGACAAATTTTAGAAAAAATGTCGAAAATGACGGTCACGTCTAAAGTACCATTAAAGGGTATGTAAAATGTTTACATATAAGTCAATTTCATATAAAAATGACAAATTTTAGAAAAAATGTCGAAAATGACGGTCACGTCTAAAGTACCCTAAAGGGTATGTAAAATGTTTATATACAAGTCAATTTCATAAAAAAATGACAAATTTTAGAAAAAATGTCAAAAATGACGGTCACGTCTAAAGTACCATAAAGGGTATGTAAAATGTTTACATACAAGTCAATTTCATAAAAAAATGACAAATTCTATGAAAAATGTAAAAAATGACGATTACGTCTAAAGTACCATTAAAGGGTATATAAAATGTTTACATATAAGTCAATTTCATAAAAAAATGACAAATTTTAGAAAAAATGTCGAAAATGACGGTCACGTCTAAAGTACCATTAAAGGGTATGTAAAATGTTTACATATAAGTCAATTTCATAAAAAAATGACAAATTTTAGAAAAAATGTCGAAAATGACGGTCACGTCTAAAGTACCCTAAAGGGTATGTAAAATGTTTATATACAAGTCAATTTCATAGAAAAATGACAAATTTTAGAAAAAATGTCAAAAATGACGGTCACGTCTAAAGTACCATAAAGGGTATGTAAAATGTTTACATACAAGTCAATTTCATAAAAAAATGACAAATTTTATGAAAAATGTAAAAAATGACGGTTACGTCTAAAGTACCATTAAAGGGTATGTAAAATGTTTACATATAAGTCAAATTCATAAAAAAATGGCAAATTTTAGGAAAAATGTAAAAATGACGGTTACGTCTAAAGTACCATTAAAGGGTATGTAAAATGTTTACATACAAGTCAATTTCATAAAAAAATGACAAATTTTAGAAAAAATGTCGGAAATGACGGTCGCGTCTAAAGTACCATTAAACGGTATGTAAAATGTTTATATACAAGTCAATTTCATAAAAAAATGACAAATTTTAGAAAAAATGTCGAAAATGACGGTCACGTCTAAAGTACCATTAAACGGTATGTTAAATGTTTATATACAAGTCAATTTCTTAAAAAAATGACAAATTTTAGAAAAAATGTCGGAAATGACGGTCGCGTCTAAAGTACCATTAAAGGGTATGTAAAATGTTTATATACAAGTCAATTTCATAAAAAAATGACAAATTTTAGGAAAAATGTAAAAAATGACGGTTACATCTAAAGTACCCTAAAGGGTATGTAAAATGTTTACATACAAGTCAATTTCATAAAAAAATGACAAATTTTAGAAAAAATGTCGAAAATGACGGTCACGTCTAAAGTACCCTAAAGGGTATGTAAAATGTTTATATACAAGTCAATTTCATAAAAAAATGACAAATTTTAGGAAAAATGTAAAAAATGACGGTTACGTCTAAAGTACCATTAAAGGGTATGTAAAATGTTTACATATAAGTCAATTTCATAAAAAAATGACAAATTTAAAAAAAAATGTCAAAAATGACGGTCACGTCTAAAGTACCATAAAGGGTATGTAAAATGTTTATATACAAGTCAATTTCAACAAAAAAATAAAGAAATTTTAAAAAAAACGACAAAAATGACGGTCACGTCTAAAGTACCATAAAGGGTATGTAAAATGTTTACATACATGTCAATTTCATAAAAAAATGACAAATTTTATGAAAAATGTAAAAAATGACGGTTACGTCTAAAGTACCATAAAGGGTATGTAAAATGTTTATATACAAGTCAATTTCATAAAAAAATGACAAATTTTAGGAAAAATGTAAAAAATGACGGTTACGTCTAAAGTACCATTAAAGGGTATGTAAAATGTTTACATATAAGTCAATTTCATAAAAAAATGACAAATTTTAGAAAAAATGTCGGAAATGACGGTCACGTCTAAAGTACCATTAAAGGGTATGTAAAATGTTTACATATAAGTCAATTTCATAAAAAAATGACAAATTTTAGAAAAAATGTCGAAAATGACGGTCACGTCTAAAGTACCCTAAAGGGTATGTAAAATGTTTATATACAAGTCAATTTCATAAAAAAATGACAAATTTTAGAAAAAATGTAAAAAATGACGGTCATGTCTAAAGTACCATTAAAGGGTATGTAAAATGTTTACATACAAGTCAATTTCATAAAAAAATGACAAATTTTATGAAAAATGTAAAAAATGACGGTTACGTCTAAAGTACCATTAAAGGGTATGTAAAATGTTTACATATAAGTCAATTTCATAAAAAAATGACAAATTTTAGAAAAAATGTCGAAAATGACGGTCACGTCTAAAGTACCCTAAAGGGTATGTAAAATGTTTATATACAAGTCAATTTCATAAAAAAATGACAAATTTTAGGAAAAATGTAAAAAATGTCGGTTACGTCTAAAGTACCATTAAAGGGTATGTAAAATGTTTACATTCAAGTCAATTTCATAAAAAATGACAAATTTTATGAAAAATGTAAAAAATGACGATTACGTCTAAAGTACCATTAAAGGGTATATAAAATGTTTACATATAAGTCAATTTCATAAAAAAATGACAAATTTTAGAAAAAATGTCGAAAATGACGGTCACGTCTAAAGTACCCTAAAGGGTATGTAAAATGTTTATATACAAGTCAATTTCATAAAAAAATGACAAATTTTAGGAAAAATGTAAAAAATGACGGTTACGTCTAAAGTACCATTAAAGGGTATGTAAAATGTTTACATACAAGTCAATTTCGTAAAAAAATGACAAATTTTAGAAAAAATGTCAAAAATGACGGTCACGTCTAAAGTACCATTAAAGGGTATGTAAAATGTTTACATACAAGTCAATTTCATAAAAAAATGACTAATTTTATGAAAAATGTAAAAAATGACGATTACGTCTAAAGTACCATTAAAGGGTATGTAAAATGTTTACATATAAGTCAATTTCATAAAAAAATGACAAATTTTATGAAAAATGTAAAAAATGACGGTTACGTCTAAAGTACCATTAAAGGGTATGTAAAATGTTTACATATAAGTCAATTTCATAAAAAAATGACAAATTTTAGAAAAAATGTCGAAAATGACGGTCACGTCTAAAGTACCCTAAAGGGTACGTAAAATGTTTATATACAAGTTAATTTCATAAAAAAATGACAAATTTTAGGAAAAATGTAAAAAATGACGGTTACGTCTAAAGTACCCTAAAGGGTATGTAAAATATTTACATACAAGTCAATTTCATAAAAAAATGACAAATTTTAGGAAAAATGTAAAAAATGACGGTTACGTCTAAAGTACCATTAAAGGGTATGTAAAATGTTTACATATAAGTCAATTTCATAAAAAAATTCCAAATTTTAGAAAAAATGTCGAAAATGACGGTCACGTCTAAAGTACCATTAAAGGGTATGTAAAATGTTTACATATAAGTCAATTTCATAAAAAAATGACAAATTTTAGAAAAAATGTCGAAAATGACTGTCACGTCTAAAGTACCATTAAAGGGTATGTAAAATGTTTATATACAAGTCAATTTCATAAAAAAATGACAAATTTTAGAAAAAATGTCGAAAATGACGGTCACGTCTAAAGTACCCTAAAGGGTATGTAAAATGTTTATATACAAGTCAATTTCATAAAAAAATGACAAATTTTAGAAAAAATGTCGAAAATGACGGTCACGTCTAAAGCACCCTACAGGGTATGTAAAATGTTTACATACAAGTCAATTTCGTAAAAAAATGACAAATTTTAGAAAAAATGTCAAAAATGACGGTCACGTCTAAAGTACCCTACAGGGTATGTAAAATGTTTACATACAAGTCAATTTCGTAAAAATATGACAAATTTTAGAAAAAATGTCGAAAATGACGGTCACGTCTAAAGCACCCTACAGGGTATGTAAAATGTTTACATACAAGTCAATTTCATAAAAAAATGACAAATTTTATGAAAAATGTAAAAATGACGGTTACGTCTAAAGTACCATTAAAGGGTATATAAAATGTTTACATATAAGTCAATTTCATAAAAAAATGACAAATTTTAGAAAAAATGTCGAAAATGACGGTCACGTCTAAAGTACCATTAAAGGGTATGTAAAATGTTTACATATAAGTCAATTTCATAAAAAAATGACAAATTTTAGAAAAAATGTCGAAAATGACGGTCACGTCTAAAGTACCCTAAAGGGTATGTAAAATGTTTATATACAAGTCAATTTCATAAAAAAATGACAAATTTTAGAAAAAATGTCAAAAATGACGGTCACGTCTAAAGTACCATAAAGGGTATGTAAAATGTTTACATATAAGTCAATTTCATAAAAAAATGACAAATTTTAGAAAAAATGTCGAAAATGACGGTCACGTCTAAAGTACCCTAAAGGGTATGTAAAATGTTTATATACAAGTCAATTTCATAGAAAAATGACAAATTTTAGAAAAAATGTCAAAAATGACGGTCACGTCTAAAGTACCATAAAGGGTATGTAAAATGTTTACATACAAGTCAATTTCATAAAAAAATGACAAATTTTATGAAAAATGTAAAAAATGACGGTTACGTCTAAAGTACCATTAAAGGGTATGTAAAATGTTTACATATAAGTCAAATTCATAAAAAAATGACAAATTTTAGAAAAAATGTCGAAAATGACGGTCACGTCTAAAGTACCCTAAAGGGTATGTAAAATGTTTATATACAAGTCAATTTCATAAAAAAAATTCCAAATTTTAGAAAAAATGTCGAAAATGACGGTCACGTCTAAAGTACCCTAAAGGGTATGTAAAATGTTTATATACAAGTCAATTTTATAAAAAAATGACCAATTTTAGGAAAAATGTAAAAAATGACGGTTACGTCTAAAGTACCATTAAAGGGTATGTAAAATGTTTACATACAAGTCAATTTCGTAAAAAAATGACAAATTTTAGAAAAAATGTCAAAAATGACGGTCACGTCTAAAGTACCATTAAAGGGTATGTAAAATGTTTACATACAAGTCAATTTCATAAAAAAATGACAAGTTTTATGAAAAATGTGAAAAATGATGGTTACGTCTAAAGTCCCATAAAGGGTATGTAAAATGTTTACATTCAAGTCAATTTCATAAAAAATGACAAATTTTATGAAAAATGTAAAAAATGACGATTACGTCTAAAGTACCATTAAAGGGTATATAAAATGTTTACATATAAGTCAATTTCATAAAAAAATGACAAATTTTAGAAAAAATGTCGAAAATGACGGTCACGTCTAAAGTACCATTAAAGGGTATGTAAAATGTTTACATATAAGTCAATTTCATAAAAAAATGACAAATTTTAGAAAAAATGTCAAAAATGACGGTCACGTCTAAAGTACCATTAAAGGGTATGTAAAATGTTTACATACAAGTCAATTTCATAAAAAAATGACAAATTTTATGAAAAATGTGAAAAATGATGGTTACGTCTAAAGTCCCATAAAGGGTATGTAAAATGTTTACATTCAAGTCAATTTCATAAAAAATGACAAATTTTATGAAAAATGTAAAAAATGACGATTACGTCTAAAGTACCATTAAAGGGTATATAAAATGTTTACATATAAGTCAATTTCATAAAAAAATGACAAATTTTAGAAAAAATGTCGAAAATGACGGTCACGTCTAAAGTACCATTAAAGGGTATGTAAAATGTTTACATATAAGTCAATTTCATAAAAAAATGACAAATTTTAGAAAAAATGTCGAAAATGACGGTCACGTCTAAAGTACCCTAAAGGGTATGTAAAATGTTTATATACAAGTCAATTTCATAAAAAAATGACAAATTTTAGGAAAAATGTAAAAAATGACGGTTACGTCTAAAGTACCATTAAAGGGTATGTAAAATGTTTACATACAAGTCAATTTCGTAAAAAAATGACAAATTTTAGAAAAAATGTCAAAAATGACGGTCACGTCTAAAGTACAATTAAAGGGTATGTAAAATGTTTACATATAAGTCAATTTCATAAAAAAATGACAAGTTTTATAAAAAATGCAAAAAATGACGGTTACGTCTAAAGTACCATTAAAGGGTATGTAAAATGTTTACATATAAGTCAATTTCATAAAAAAATGACAAATTTTAGAAAAAATGTCGAAAATGACGGTCACGTCTAAAGTACCCTAAAGGGTATGTAAAATGTTTATATACAAGTCAATTTCATAAAAAAATGACAAATTTTAGGAAAAATGTAAAAAATGACGGTTACGTCTAAAGTACCATTAAAGGGTATGTAAAATATTTACATACAAGTCAATTTCGTAAAAAAAAGACAAATTTTAGAAAAAATGTCAAAAATGACGGTCACGTCTAAAGTACCCTAAAGGGTATGTAAAATTTTTATATACAAGTCAATTTCATAAAAAAATGACAAATTTTAGGAAAAATGTAAAAAATGACGGTTACGTCTAAAGTACCATTAAAGGGTATGTAAAATGTTTACATATAAGTCAATTTCATAAAAAAATTCCAAATTTTAGAAAAAATGTCGAAAATGACGGTCACGTCTAAAGTACCATTAAAGGGTATGTAAAATGTTTACATATAAGTCAATTTCATAAAAAAATGACAAATTTTAGAAAAAATGTCGAAAATGACTGTCACGTCTAAAGTACCATTAAAGGGTATGTAAAATGTTTATATACAAGTCAATTTCATAAAAAAATGACAAATTTTAGAAAAAATGTCGAAAATGACGGTCACGTCTAAAGTACCCTAAAGGGTATGTAAAATGTTTATATACAAGTCAATTTCATAAAAAAATGACAAATTTTAGAAAAAATGTCGAAAATGACGGTCACGTCTAAAGCACCCTACAGGGTATGTAAAATGTTTACATACAAGTCAATTTCGTAAAAAAATGACAAATTTTAGAAAAAATGTCAAAAATGACGGTCACGTCTAAAGTACCCTACAGGGTATGTTAAATGTTTACATACAAGTCAATTTCGTAAAAAAATGACAAATTTTAGAAAAAATGTCGAAAATGACGGTCACGTCTAAAGTACCATTAAAGGGTATGTAAAATGTTTACATATAAGTCAATTTCATAAAAAAATGACAAATTTTAGAAAAAATGTCGAAAATGACGGTCACGTCTAAAGTACCTTAAAGGGTATGTAAAATGTTTATATACAAGTCAATTTCATAAAAAAATGACAAATTTTATGAAAAATGTAAAAAATGACGGTTACGTCTAAAGTACCATTAAAGGGTATGTAAAGTGTTTACATATAAGTCAATTTCATAAAAGAATGACAAATTTTAGAAAAATTGTCGAAAATGACGGTCACGTCTAAAGTACCATTAAAGGGTATGTAAAAGTTTATATACAAGTCAACTTCATAAAAAAATGACAAATTTTAGAAAAAATGTCGAAAATGACGGTCTCGTCTAAAGTACCCTAAAGGGTATGTAAAATGTTTATATACAAGTCAATTTCATAAAAAAATGACAAATTTTAGAAAAAATGTAAAAAATGACGGTTACGTCTAAAGTACCATTAACGGGTATGTAAAATGTTTCCATACAAGTCAATTTCATAAAAAATGACAAATTTTATGAAAAATGTAAAAAATGACGGTTACGTCTAAAGTACCATTAAAGGGTATGTAAAGTGTTTACATATAAGTCAATTTCATAAAAGAATGACAAATTTTAGAAAAATTGTCGAAAATGACGGTCACGTCTAAAGTACCATTAAAGGGTATGTAAAAGTTTATATACAAGTCAACTTCATAAAAAAATGACAAATTTTAGAAAAAATGTCGAAAATGACGGTCTCGTCTAAAGTACCCTAAAGGGTATGTAAAATGTTTATATACAAGTCAATTTCATAAAAAAATGACAAATTTTAGAAAAAATGTAAAAAATGACGGTTACGTCTAAAGTACCATTAAAGGGTATATAAAATGTTTACATATAAGTCAATTTCATAAAAAAATGACAAATTTTAGAAAAAATGTAAAAAATGACGGTTACGTCTAAAGTACCATTAACGGGTATGTAAAATGTTTCCATACAAGTCAATTTCATAAAAAATGACAAATTTTATGAAAAATGTAAAAAATGACGGTTACGTCTAAAGTACCATTAAAGGGTATGTAAAGTGTTTACATATAAGTCAATTTCATAAAAGAATGACAAATTTTAGAAAAATTGTCGAAAATGACGGTCACGTCTAAAGTACCATTAAAGGGTATGTAAAAGTTTATATACAAGTCAACTTCATAAAAAAATGACAAATTTTAGAAAAAATGTCGAAAATGACGGTCTCGTCTAAAGTACCCTAAAGGGTATGTAAAATGTTTATATACAAGTCAATTTCATAAAAAAATGACAAATTTTAGAAAAAATGTAAAAAATGACGGTTACGTCTAAAGTACCATTAACGGGTATGTAAAATGTTTCCATACAAGTCAATTTCATAAAAAATGACAAATTTTATGAAAAATGTAAAAAATGACGGTTACGTCTAAAGTACCATTAAAGGGTATATAAAATGTTTACATATAAGTCAATTTCATAAAAAAATGACAAGTTTTATGAAAAATGTAAAAAATGACGGTTACGTCTAAAGTACCATTAAAGGGTATGTAAAATGTTTACATATAAGTCAATTTCATAAAAAAATGACAAATTTTAGAAAAAATGTCGGAAATGACGGTCACGTCTAAAGTACCCTAAAGGGTATGTAAAATTTTTACATACAAGTCAATTTCATAAAAAAATGACAAATTTTAGGAAAAATGTAAAAAATGACGGTTACGTCTAAAGTACCATTAAAGGGTATATAAAATGTTTACATATAAGTCAATTTCATAAAAATATGACAAATTTTATGAAAAATGTAAAAAATGACGGTTACGTCTAAAGTACCATTAAAGGGTATGTAAAATGTTTACATATAAGTCAATTTCATAAAAAAATGACAAATTTTAGAAAAAATGTAGAAAATGACGGTCACGTCTAAAGTACCCTATAGGGTATGTAAAATGTTTATATACAAGTCAATTTCATAAAAAAATGACAAATTTTAGGAAAAATGTAAAAAATGACGGTTACGTCTAAAGTACCATTAAAGGGTATGTAAAATGTTTACATACAAGTCAATTTCGTAAAAAAATGACAAATTTTAGAAAAAATGTCAAAAATGACGGTCACGTCTAAAGTACCCTAAAGGGTATGTAAAATTTTTATATACAAGTCAATTTCATAAAAAAATGACAAATTTTAGGAAAAATGTAAAAAATGACGGTTACGTCTAAAGTACCATTAAAGGGTATGTAAAATGTTTACATATAAATCAATTTCATAAAAAAATTCCAAATTTTAGAAAAAATGTCGAAAATGACGGTCACGTCTAAAGTACCATTAAAGGGTATGTAAAATGTTTACATATAAGTCAATTTCATAAAAAAATGACAGATTTTAGAAAAAATGTCGAAAATGACTGTCACGTCTAAAGTACCATTAAAGGGTATGTAAAATGTTTACATACAAGTCAATTTCATAAAAAAATGACAAATTTTAGAAAAAATGTCGAAAATGACGGTCACGTCTAAAGTACCATTAAAGGGTATGTAAAATGTTTACATATAAGTCAATTTCATAAAAAATGACAAATTTTATGAAAAATGTAAAAAATGACGGTCACGTCTAAAGTACCATTAAAGGGTATGTAAAATGTTTATATACAAGTCAATTTCATAAAAAAATGACAAATTTTAGAAAAAATGTCGAAAATGACGGTCACGTCTAAAGTACCCTACAGGGTATGTAAAATGTTTACATACAAGTCAATTTCATAAAAAATGACAAATTTTATGAAAAATGTAAAAAATGACGGTTACGTCTAAAGTACCATTAAAGGGTATATAAAATGTTTACATATAAGTCAATTTCATAAAAAAATGACAAATTTTAGAAAAATGTCGAAAATGACGGTCACGTCTAAAGTACCATTAAAGGGTATGTAAAATGTTTACATTCAAGTCAATTTCATAAAAAATGACAAATTTTATGAAAAATGTAAAAAATGACGGTTACGTCTAAAGTACCATTAAAGGGTATATAAAATGTTTACATATAAGTCAATTTCATAAAAAAATGACAAATTTTAGAAAAATGTCGAAAATGACGGTCACGTCTAAAGCACCATTAAAGGGTATGTAAAATGTTTACATACAAGTCAATTTCATAAAAAATGACAAATTTTAGAAAAAATGTCGAAAATGACGGTCACGTCTAAAGTACCCTAAAGGGTATGTAAAATGTTTATATACAAGTCAATTTCATAAAAAAATGACAAATTTTAGGAAATATGTAAAAAATGACGGTTACGTCTAAAGTACCATTAAAGGGTATGTAAAATGTTTACATACAAGTCAATTTCATAAAAAAATGACAAATTTTATGAAAAATGTAAAAAATGACGGTTACGTCTAAAGTACCATTAAAGGGTATGTAAAGTGTTTACATATAAGTCAATTTCATAAAAAAATGACAAATTTTAGAAAAAATGTCGAAAATGACGGTCACGTCTAAAGTACCATTAAAGGGTATGTAAAATGTTTATATACAAGTCAATTTCATAAAAAAATGACAAATTTTAGAAAAAATGTCGAAAATGACGGTCACGTCTAAAGTACCCTAAAGGGTATGTAAAATGTTTATATACAAGTCAATTTCATAAAAAAATGACAAATTTTAGAAAAAATGTAAAAAATGACGTTTACGTCTAAAGTACCATTAAAGGGTATGTAAAATGTTTACATATAAGTCAATTTCATAAAAAAATGACAAATTTTAGAAAAAATGTCGGAAATGACGGTCACGTCTAAAGTACCCTAAAGGGTATGTAAAATTTTTATATACAAGTCAATTTCATAAAAAAATGACAAATTTTAGGAAAAATGTAAAAAATGACGGTTACGTCTAAAGTACCATTAAAGGGTATGTAAAATGTTTACATTCAAGTCAATTTCGTAAAAAAATGACAAATTTTAGGAAGAATGTAAAAAATGACTGTCACGTCTAAAGTACCATTAAAGGGTATGTAAAATGTTTACATACAAGTCAATTTCATAAAAAAATGACAAATTTTAGAAAAAATGTCGAAAATGACTGTCACGTCTAAAGTACCATTAAAGGGTATGTAAAATGTTTATATACAAGTCAATTTCATAAAAAAATGACAAATTTTAGAAAAAATGTAAAAAATGACGGTTACTTCTAAAGTACCATTAAAGGGTATGTAAAATGTTTATATACAAGTCAATTTCATAAAAAAATGACAAATTTTAGAAAAAATGTCGAAAATGACGGTCACGTCTAAAGTACCATTAAAGGGTATGTAAAATGTTTACATATAAGTCAATTTCATAAAAAAATGACAAATTTTAGAAAAAATGTCGAAAATGACTGTCACGTCTAAAGTACCATTAAAGGGTATGTAAAATGTTTATATACAAGTCAATTTCATAAAAAAATGACAAATTTTAGAAAAAATGTCGAAAATGACGGTCACGTCTAAAGTACCCTAAAGGGTATGTAAAATATTTATATACAAGTCAATTTCATAAAAAAATGACAAATTTTATGAAACATGTAAAAAATGACGGTTACGTCTAAAGTACCATTAAAGGGTATGTAAAATGTTTATATACAAGTCAATTTTATAAAAAAATGACAAATTTTAGAAAAATGTAAAAAATGACGGTTACTTCTAAAGTACAATTAAAGGGTATGTAAAATGTTTATATACAAGTCAATTTCATAAAAAAATGACAAATTTTAGAAAAAATGTCGAAAATGACGGTCACGTCTAAAGTACCATTAAAGGGTATGTAAAATGTTTACATATAAGTCAATTTCATAAAAAAATGACAAATTTTAGAAAAATGTCGAAAATGACGGTCACGTCTAAAGTACCATTAAAGGGTATGTAAAATGTTTACATATAAGTCAATTTCATAAAAAAATGACAAATTTTAGAAAAAATGTCGAAAATGACTGTCACGTCTAAAGTACCATTAAAGGGTATGTAAAATGTTTATATACAAGTCAATTTCATAAAAAAATGACAAATTTTAGAAAAAATGTCGAAAATGACTGTCACGTCTAAAGTACCATAAAGGGTATGTAAAATGTTTACATATAAGTCAATTTCATAAAAAAATGACAAATTTTAGAAAAAATGTCGAAAATGACTGTCACGTCTAAAGTACCATTAAAGGGTATGTAAAATGTTTATATACAAGTCAATTTCATAAAAAAATGACAAATTTTAGGAAAAATGTAAAACTGACGGTTACGTCTAAAGTACCATTAAAGGGTATGTAAAATGTTTACATATAAGTCAATTTCATAAAAAAATTACAAATTTTAGAAAAAATGTCGAAAATGACTGTCACGTCTAAAGTACCCTAAAGGGTATGTAAAATGTTTATATACAAGTCAATTTCATAAAAAAATGACAAATTTTAGGAAAAATGTAAAACTGACGGTTACGTCTAAAGTACCATTAAAGGGTATGTAAAATGTTTACATATAAGTCAATTTCATAAAAAAATTACAAATTTTAGAAAAAATGTCAAAAATGAGGGTCACGTCTAAAGTACCATAAAGGGTATGTAAAATGTTTACATACAAGTCAATTTCATAAAAAATGACTAATTTTAGGAAAAATGTAAAAATGACGGTTACGTCTAAAGTACCATTAAAGGGTATGTAAAATGTTTACATATAAGTCAATTTCATAAAAAAATTACGAATTTTAGAAAAAATGTCAAAAATGACTGTCACGTCTAAAGTACCATAAAGGGTATGTAAAATGTTTACATACAAGTCAATTTCATAAAAAAATGGCAAATTTTAGGAAAAATGTAAAAATGACGGTTACGTCTAAAGTACCATTAAAGGGTATGTAAAATGTTTACATACAAGTCAATTTCATAAAAAAATGACAAATTTTAGAAAAAATGTCGGAAATGACGGTCGCGTCTAAAGTACCATTAAACGGTATGTAAAATGTTTATATACAAGTCAATTTCATAAAAAAATGACAAATTTTAGAAAAAATGTCGAAAATGACGGTCACGTCTAAAGTACCATTAAACGGTATGTTAAATGTTTATATACAAGTCAATTTCTTAAAAAAATGACAAATTTTAGAAAAAATGTCGGAAATGACGGTCGCGTCTAAAGTACCATTAAAGGGTATGTAAAATGTTTATATACAAGTCAATTTCATAAAAAAATGACAAATTTTAGGAAAAATGTAAAAAATGACGGTTACATCTAAAGTACCCTAAAGGGTATGTAAAATGTTTACATACAAGTCAATTTCATAAAAAAATGACAAATTTTATGAAAAATGTAAAAAATGACGGTTACGTCTAAAGTACCATTAAAGGGTATGTAAAATGTTTACATATAAGTCAATTTCATAAAAAAATGACAAATTTTAGAAAAAATGTCGAAAATGACGGTCACGTCTAAAGTACCCTAAAGGGTATGTAAAATGTTTATATACAAGTCAATTTCATAAAAAAATGACAAATTTTAGAAAAAATGTCGAAAATGACGGTTACGTCTAAAGTACCATTAAAGGGTATGTAAAATGTTTACATATAAGTCAATTTCATAAAAAAATGACAAATTTTAGAAAAAATGTCGGAAATGACGGTCACGTCTAAAGTACCCTAAAGGGTATGTAAAATGTTTATATACAAGTCAATTTCATAAAAAAATGACAAATTTTAGGAAAAATGTAAAAAATGACGGTTACGTCTAAAGTACCATTAAAGGGTATGTAAAATGTTTATATACAAGTCAATTTCATAAAAAAATGACAAATTTTAGGAAAAATGTAAAAAATGACGGTTACGTCTAAAGTACCATTAAAGGGTATGTAAAATGTTTACATATAAGTCAATTTCATAAAAAAATGACAAATTTAAAAAAAAATGTCAAAAATGACGGTCACGTCTAAATTACCATAAAGGGTATGTAAAATGTTTATATACAAGTCAATTTCAACAAAAAAATAAAGAAATTTTAAAAAAAATGACAAAAATGACGGTCACGTCTAAAGTACCATAAAGGGTATGTAAAATGTTTACATACATGTCAATTTCATAAAAAAATGACAAATTTTATGAAAAATGTAAAAAATGACGGTTACGTCTAAAGTACCATAAAGGGTATGTAAAATGTTTACATACAAGTCAATTTCATAAAAAAATGACAAATTTTAGAAAAAATGTCGAAAATGACGGTTACGTCTAAAGTACCATTAAAGGGTATGTAAAATGTTTACATATAAGTCAATTTCATAAAAAAATGACAAATTTTAGAAAAAATGTCGGAAATGACGGTCACGTCTAAAGTACCCTAAAGGGTATGTAAAATGTTTATATACAAGTCAATTTCATAAAAAAATGACAAATTTTAGGAAAAATGTAAAAAATGACGGTTACGTCTAAAGTACCATTAAAGGGTATGTAAAATGTTTATATACAAGTCAATTTCATAAAAAAATGACAAATTTTAGAAAAAATGTGGAAAATGACCGTCACGTCTAAAGTACCATTAAAGGGTATGTAAAATGTTTACATATAAGTCAATTTCATAAAAAAATGACAAATTTTAGATAAAATGTCGAAAATGACCGTCACGTCTAAAGTACCATTAAAGGATATGTAAAATGTTTATATACAAGTCAATTTCATAAAAATATGACAAATTTTAGAAAAAATGTCAAAAATGACGGTCACGTCTATAGTACCATAAAGGGTATGTAAAATGTTTACATACAAGTCAATTTCATAAAAAAATGACAAATTTTAGGAAAAATATAAAAATGACGGTTACGTCTAAAGTACCATTAAAGGGTATGTAAAATGTTTACATACAAGTCAATTTCATAAAAAAATGACAAATTTTAGGAAAAATGTAAAAATGATGGTTACGTCTAAAGTACCATTAAAGGGTATGTAAAATGTTTACATATAAGTCAATTTCATAAAAAAAATGACAAATTTGAGAAAAAATGTCAAAAATGACGGTCACGTCTAAAGTACCATAAAGGGTATATAAAATGTTTACATACAAGTCAATTTCATAAAAAAATGACAAATTTTAGGAAAAATGTAAAAATGACGGTTACGTTTAAAGTACCATTAAAGGGTATGTAAAATGTTTACATATAAGTCAATTTCATAAAAAAATGACAAATTTTAGAAAAAATGTCAAAAATGACGGTCACGTCTAAAGTACCATAAAGGGTATGTAAAATGTTTATATACAAGTCAATTTCATAAAAAAATGACAAATTTTAGAAAAAATGTCGAAAATGACGGTCACGTCTAAAGTACCATTAAAGGGTATGTAAAATGTTTACATATAAGTCAATTTCATAAAAAAATGACAAATTTTAGAAAAATGTCGAAAATGACGGTCACGTCTAAAGTACCATTAAAGGGTATGTAAAATGTTTACATATAAGTCAATTTCATAAAAAAATAACAAATTTTAGAAAAAATGGCGAAAATGACTGTCACGTCTAAAGTACCATTAAAGGGTATGTAAAATGTTTATATACAAGTCAATTTCATAAAAAAATGACAAATTTTAGAAAAAATGTCGAAAATGACTGTCACGTCTAAAGTACCATAAAGGGTATGTAAAATGTTTACATATAAGTCAATTTCATAAAAAAATGACAAATTTTAGAAAAAATGTCGAAAATGACTGTCACGTCTAAAGTACCATTAAAGGGTATGTAAAATGTTTATATACAAGTCAATTTCATAAAAAAATGACAAATTTTAGGAAAAATGTAAAACTGACGGTTACGTCTAAAGTACCATTAAAGGGTATGTAAAATGTTTACATATAAGTCAATTTCATAAAAAAATTACAAATTTTAGAAAAAATGTCGAAAATGACTGTCACGTCTAAAGTACCCTAAAGGGTATGTAAAATGTTTATATACAAGTCAATTTCATAAAAAAATGACAAATTTTAGGAAAAATGTAAAACTGACGGTTACGTCTAAAGTACCATTAAAGGGTATGTAAAATGTTTACATATAAGTCAATTTCATAAAAAAATTACAAATTTTAGAAAAAATGTCAAAAATGAGGGTCACGTCTAAAGTACCATAAAGGGTATGTAAAATGTTTACATACAAGTCAATTTCATAAAAAATGACTAATTTTAGGAAAAATGTAAAAATGACGGTTACGTCTAAAGTACCATTAAAGGGTATGTAAAATGTTTACATATAAGTCAATTTCATAAAAAAATTACGAATTTTAGAAAAAATGTCAAAAATGACTGTCACGTCTAAAGTACCATAAAGGGTATGTAAAATGTTTACATACAAGTCAATTTCATAAAAAAATGACAAATTTTAGGAAAAATGTAAAAATGACGGTTACGTCTAAAGTACCATAAAGGGTATGTAAAATGTTTATATACAAGTCAATTTCATAAAAAAATGGCAAATTTTAGGAAAAATGTAAAAATGACGGTTACGTCTAAAGTACCATTAAAGGGTATGTAAAATGTTTACATACAAGTCAATTTCATAAAAAAATGACAAATTTTAGAAAAAATGTCGGAAATGACGGTCGCGTCTAAAGTACCATTAAACGGTATGTAAAATGTTTATATACAAGTCAATTTCATAAAAAAATGACAAATTTTAGAAAAAATGTCGAAAATGACGGTCACGTCTAAAGTACCATTAAACGGTATGTTAAATGTTTATATACAAGTCAATTTCTTAAAAAAATGACAAATTTTAGAAAAAATGTCGGAAATGACGGTCGCGTCTAAAGTACCATTAAAGGGTATGTAAAATGTTTATATACAAGTCAATTTCATAAAAAAATGACAAATTTTAGGAAAAATGTAAAAAATGACGGTTACATCTAAAGTACCCTAAAGGGTATGTAAAATGTTTACATACAAGTCAATTTCATAAAAAAATGACAAATTTTAGGAAATATGTAAAAAATGACGGTTACGTCTAAAGTACCATTAAAGGGTATGTAAAATGTTTACATACAAGTCAATTTCATAAAAAAATGACAAATTTTATGAAAAATGTAAAAAATGACGGTTACGTCTAAAGTACCATTAAAGGGTATGTAAAGTGTTTACATATAAGTCAATTTCATAAAAAAATGACAAATTTTAGAAAAAATGTCGAAAATGACGGTCACGTCTAAAGTACCATTAAAGGGTATGTAAAATGTTTATATACAAGTCAATTTCATAAAAAAATGACAAATTTTAGAAAAAATGTCGAAAATGACGGTCACGTCTAAAGTACCCTAAAGGGTATGTAAAATGTTTATATACAAGTCAATTTCATAAAAAAATGACAAATTTTAGAAAAAATGTAAAAAATGACGTTTACGTCTAAAGTACCATTAAAGGGTATGTAAAATGTTTACATATAAGTCAATTTCATAAAAAAATGACAAATTTTAGAAAAAATGTCGGAAATGACGGTCACGTCTAAAGTACCCTAAAGGGTATGTAAAATTTTTATATACAAGTCAATTTCATAAAAAAATGACAAATTTTAGGAAAAATGTAAAAAATGACGGTTACGTCTAAAGTACCATTAAAGGGTATGTAAAATGTTTACATTCAAGTCAATTTCGTAAAAAAATGACAAATTTTAGGAAGAATGTAAAAAATGACTGTCACGTCTAAAGTACCATTAAAGGGTATGTAAAATGTTTACATACAAGTCAATTTCATAAAAAAATGACAAATTTTAGAAAAAATGTCGAAAATGACTGTCACGTCTAAAGTACCATTAAAGGGTATGTAAAATGTTTATATACAAGTCAATTTCATAAAAAAATGACAAATTTTAGAAAAAATGTAAAAAATGACGGTTACTTCTAAAGTACCATTAAAGGGTATGTAAAATGTTTATATACAAGTCAATTTCATAAAAAAATGACAAATTTTAGAAAAAATGTCGAAAATGACGGTCACGTCTAAAGTACCATTAAAGGGTATGTAAAATGTTTATATACAAGTCAATTTTATAAAAAAATGACAAATTTTAGAAAAATGTAAAAAATGACGGTTACTTCTAAAGTACAATTAAAGGGTATGTAAAATGTTTATATACAAGTCAATTTCATAAAAAAATGACAAATTTTAGAAAAAATGTCGAAAATGACGGTCACGTCTAAAGTACCATTAAAGGGTATGTAAAATGTTTACATATAAGTCAATTTCATAAAAAAATGACAAATTTTAGAAAAATGTCGAAAATGACGGTCACGTCTAAAGTACCATTAAAGGGTATGTAAAATGTTTACATATAAGTCAATTTCATAAAAAAAATGACAAATTTTAGAAAAAATGTCGAAAATGACTGTCACGTCTAAAGTACCATTAAAGGGTATGTAAAATGTTTATATACAAGTCAATTTCATAAAAAAATGACAAATTTTAGAAAAAATGTCGGAAATGACGGTCACGTCTAAAGTACCCTAAAGGGTATGTAAAATTTTTATATACAAGTCAATTTCATAAAAAAATGACAAATTTTAGGAAAAATGTAAAAAATGACGGTTACGTCTAAAGTACCATTAAAGGGTATGTAAAATGTTTACATTCAAGTCAATTTCGTAAAAAAATGACAAATTTTAGGAAGAATGTAAAAAATGACTGTCACGTCTAAAGTACCATTAAAGGGTATGTAAAATGTTTACATACAAGTCAATTTCATAAAAAAATGACAAATTTTAGAAAAAATGTCGAAAATGACTGTCACGTCTAAAGTACCATTAAAGGGTATGTAAAATGTTTATATACAAGTCAATTTCATAAAAAAATGACAAATTTTAGAAAAAATGTAAAAAATGACGGTTACTTCTAAAGTACCATTAAAGGGTATGTAAAATGTTTATATACAAGTCAATTTCATAAAAAAATGACAAATTTTAGAAAAAATGTCGAAAATGACGGTCACGTCTAAAGTACCATTAAAGGGTATGTAAAATGTTTACATATAAGTCAATTTCATAAAAAAATGACAAATTTTAGAAAAAATGTCGAAAATGACTGTCACGTCTAAAGTACCATTAAAGGGTATGTAAAATGTTTATATACAAGTCAATTTCATAAAAAAATGACAAATTTTAGAAAAAATGTCGAAAATGACGGTCACGTCTAAAGTACCCTAAAGGGTATGTAAAATATTTATATACAAGTCAATTTCATAAAAAAATGACAAATTTTATGAAACATGTAAAAAATGACGGTTACGTCTAAAGTACCATTAAAGGGTATGTAAAATGTTTATATACAAGTCAATTTTATAAAAAAATGACAAATTTTAGAAAAATGTAAAAAATGACGGTTACTTCTAAAGTACAATTAAAGGGTATGTAAAATGTTTATATACAAGTCAATTTCATAAAAAAATGACAAATTTTAGAAAAAATGTCGAAAATGACGGTCACGTCTAAAGTACCATTAAAGGGTATGTAAAATTTTTATATACAAGTCAATTTCATAAAAAAATGACAAATTTTAGGAAAAATGTAAAAAATGACGGTTACGTCTAAAGTACCATTAAAGGGTATGTAAAATGTTTACATTCAAGTCAATTTCGTAAAAAAATGACAAATTTTAGGAAGAATGTAAAAAATGACTGTCACGTCTAAAGTACCATTAAAGGGTATGTAAAATGTTTACATACAAGTCAATTTCATAAAAAAATGACAAATTTTAGAAAAAATGTCGAAAATGACTGTCACGTCTAAAGTACCATTAAAGGGTATGTAAAATGTTTATATACAAGTCAATTTCATAAAAAAATGACAAATTTTAGAAAAAATGTAAAAAATGACGGTTACTTCTAAAGTACCATTAAAGGGTATGTAAAATGTTTATATACAAGTCAATTTCATAAAAAAATGACAAATTTTAGAAAAAATGTCGAAAATGACGGTCACGTCTAAAGTACCATTAAAGGGTATGTAAAATGTTTATATACAAGTCAATTTTATAAAAAAATGACAAATTTTAGAAAAATGTAAAAAATGACGGTTACTTCTAAAGTACAATTAAAGGGTATGTAAAATGTTTATATACAAGTCAATTTCATAAAAAAATGACAAATTTTAGAAAAAATGTCGAAAATGACGGTCACGTCTAAAGTACCATTAAAGGGTATGTAAAATGTTTACATATAAGTCAATTTCATAAAAAAATGACAAATTTTAGAAAAATGTCGAAAATGACGGTCACGTCTAAAGTACCATTAAAGGGTATGTAAAATGTTTACATATAAGTCAATTTCATAAAAAAAATGACAAATTTTAGAAAAAATGTCGAAAATGACTGTCACGTCTAAAGTACCATTAAAGGGTATGTAAAATGTTTATATACAAGTCAATTTCATAAAAAAATGACAAATTTTAGAAAAAATGTCGGAAATGACGGTCACGTCTAAAGTACCCTAAAGGGTATGTAAAATTTTTATATACAAGTCAATTTCATAAAAAAATGACAAATTTTAGGAAAAATGTAAAAAATGACGGTTACGTCTAAAGTACCATTAAAGGGTATGTAAAATGTTTACATTCAAGTCAATTTCGTAAAAAAATGACAAATTTTAGGAAGAATGTAAAAAATGACTGTCACGTCTAAAGTACCATTAAAGGGTATGTAAAATGTTTACATACAAGTCAATTTCATAAAAAAATGACAAATTTTAGAAAAAATGTCGAAAATGACGGTCACGTCTAAAGTACCATTAAACGGTATGTTAAATGTTTATATACAAGTCAATTTCTTAAAAAAATGACAAATTTTAGAAAAAATGTAAAAAATGACGGTTACTTCTAAAGTACCATTAAAGGGTATGTAAAATGTTTATATACAAGTCAATTTCATAAAAAAATGACAAATTTTAGAAAAAATGTCGAAAATGACGGTCACGTCTAAAGTACCATTAAAGGGTATGTAAAATGTTTACATATAAGTCAATTTCATAAAAAAATGACAAATTTTAGAAAAAATGTCGAAAATGACTGTCACGTCTAAAGTACCATTAAAGGGTATGTAAAATGTTTATATACAAGTCAATTTCATAAAAAAATGACAAATTTTAGAAAAAATGTCGAAAATGACGGTCACGTCTAAAGTACCCTAAAGGGTATGTAAAATATTTATATACAAGTCAATTTCATAAAAAAATGACAAATTTTATGAAACATGTAAAAAATGACGGTTACGTCTAAAGTACCATTAAAGGGTATGTAAAATGTTTATATACAAGTCAATTTTATAAAAAAATGACAAATTTTAGAAAAATGTAAAAAATGACGGTTACTTCTAAAGTACAATTAAAGGGTATGTAAAATGTTTATATACAAGTCAATTTCATAAAAAAATGACAAATTTTAGAAAAAATGTCGAAAATGACGGTCACGTCTAAAGTACCATTAAAGGGTATGTAAAATGTTTACATATAAGTCAATTTCATAAAAAAATGACAAATTTTAGAAAAATGTCGAAAATGACGGTCACGTCTAAAGTACCATTAAAGGGTATGTAAAATGTTTACATATAAGTCAATTTCATAAAAAAAATGACAAATTTTAGAAAAAATGTCGAAAATGACTGTCACGTCTAAAGTACCATTAAAGGGTATGTAAAATGTTTATATACAAGTCAATTTCATAAAAAAATGACAAATTTTAGAAAAAATGTCGAAAATGACTGTCACGTCTAAAGTACCATTAAAGGGTATGTAAAATGTTTATATACAAGTCAATTTCATAAAAAAATGACAAATTTTAGGAAAAATGTAAAACTGACGGTTACGTCTAAAGTACCATTAAAGGGTATGTAAAATGTTTACATATAAGTCAATTTCATAAAAAAATTACAAATTTTAGAAAAAATGTCGAAAATGACTGTCACGTCTAAAGTACCCTAAAGGGTATGTAAAATGTTTATATACAAGTCAATTTCATAAAAAAATGACAAATTTTAGGAAAAATGTAAAACTGACGGTTACGTCTAAAGTACCATTAAAGGGTATGTAAAATGTTTACATATAAGTCAATTTCATAAAAAAATTACAAATTTTAGAAAAAATGTCAAAAATGAGGGTCACGTCTAAAGTACCATAAAGGGTATGTAAAATGTTTACATACAAGTCAATTTCATAAAAAATGACTAATTTTAGGAAAAATGTAAAAATGACGGTTACGTCTAAAGTACCATTAAAGGGTATGTAAAATGTTTACATATAAGTCAATTTCATAAAAAAATTACGAATTTTAGAAAAAATGTCAAAAATGACTGTCACGTCTAAAGTACCATAAAGGGTATGTAAAATGTTTACATACAAGTCAATTTCATAAAAAAATGGCAAATTTTAGGAAAAATGTAAAAATGACGGTTACGTCTAAAGTACCATTAAAGGGTATGTAAAATGTTTACATACAAGTCAATTTCATAAAAAAATGACAAATTTTAGAAAAAATGTCGGAAATGACGGTCGCGTCTAAAGTACCATTAAACGGTATGTAAAATGTTTATATACAAGTCAATTTCATAAAAAAATGACAAATTTTAGAAAAAATGTCGAAAATGACGGTCACGTCTAAAGTACCATTAAACGGTATGTTAAATGTTTATATACAAGTCAATTTCTTAAAAAAATGACAAATTTTAGAAAAAATGTCGGAAATGACGGTCGCGTCTAAAGTACCATTAAAGGGTATGTAAAATGTTTATATACAAGTCAATTTCATAAAAAAATGACAAATTTTAGGAAAAATGTAAAAAATGACGGTTACATCTAAAGTACCCTAAAGGGTATGTAAAATGTTTACATACAAGTCAATTTCATAAAAAAATGACAAATTTTATGAAAAATGTAAAAAATGACGGTTACGTCTAAAGTACCATTAAAGGGTATGTAAAATGTTTACATATAAGTCAATTTCATAAAAAAATGACAAATTTTAGAAAAAATGTCGAAAATGACGGTCACGTCTAAAGTACCCTAAAGGGTATGTAAAATGTTTATATACAAGTCAATTTCATAAAAAAATGACAAATTTTAGGAAAAATGTAAAAAATGACGGTTACGTCTAAAGTACCATTAAAGGGTATGTAAAATGTTTACATATAAGTCAATTTCATAAAAAAATGACAAATTTTAGAAAAAATGTCGAAAATGACGGTCACGTCTAAAGTACCCTAAAGGGTATGTAAAATGTTTATATACAAGTCAATTTCATAAAAAAATGACAAATTTTAGGAAAAATGTAAAAAATGACGGTTACGTCTAAAGTACCATTAAAGGGTATGTAAAATGTTTATATACAAGTCAATTTCATAAAAAAATGACAAATTTTAGGAAAAATGTAAAAAATGACGGTTACGTCTAAAGTACCATTAAAGGGTATGTAAAATGTTTACATATAAGTCAATTTCATAAAAAAATGACAAATTTAAAAAAAAATGTCAAAAATGACGGTCACGTCTAAAGTACCATAAAGGGTATGTAAAATGTTTATATACAAGTCAATTTCAACAAAAAAATAAAGAAATTTAAAAAAAAATGACAAAAATGACGGTCACGTCTAAAGTACCATAAAGGGTATGTAAAATGTTTACATACATGTCAATTTCATAAAAAAATGACAAATTTTATGAAAAATGTAAAAAATGACGGTTACGTCTAAAGTACCATAAAGGGTATGTAAAATGTTTACATACAAGTCAATTTCATAAAAAAATGACAAATTTTAGAAAAAATGTCGAAAATGACGGTTACGTCTAAAGTACCATTAAAGGGTATGTAAAATGTTTACATATAAGTCAATTTCATAAAAAAATGACAAATTTTAGAAAAAATGTCGGAAATGACGGTCACGTCTAAAGTACCCTAAAGGGTATGTAAAATGTTTATATACAAGTCAATTTCATAAAAAAATGACAAATTTTAGGAAAAATGTAAAAAATGACGGTTACGTCTAAAGTACCATTAAAGGGTATGTAAAATGTTTATATACAAGTCAATTTCATAAAAAAATGACAAATTTTAGGAAAAATGTAAAAAATGACGGTTACGTCTAAAGTACCATTAAAGGGTATGTAAAATGTTTACATATAAGTCAATTTCATAAAAAAATGACAAATTTAAAAAAAAATGTCAAAAATGACGGTCACGTCTAAATTACCATAAAGGGTATGTAAAATGTTTATATACAAGTCAATTTCAACAAAAAAATAAAGAAATTTTAAAAAAAATGACAAAAATGACGGTCACGTCTAAAGTACCATAAAGGGTATGTAAAATGTTTACATACATGTCAATTTCATAAAAAAATGACAAATTTTATGAAAAATGTAAAAAATGACGGTTACGTCTAAAGTACCATAAAGGGTATGTAAAATGTTTACATACAAGTCAATTTCATAAAAAAATGACAAATTTTAGAAAAAATGTCGAAAATGACGGTTACGTCTAAAGTACCATTAAAGGGTATGTAAAATGTTTACATATAAGTCAATTTCATAAAAAAATGACAAATTTTAGAAAAAATGTCGGAAATGACGGTCACGTCTAAAGTACCCTAAAGGGTATGTAAAATGTTTATATACAAGTCAATTTCATAAAAAAATGACAAATTTTAGGAAAAATGTAAAAAATGACGGTTACGTCTAAAGTACCATTAAAGGGTATGTAAAATGTTTATATACAAGTCAATTTCATAAAAAAATGACAAATTTTAGAAAAAATGTGGAAAATGACCGTCACGTCTAAAGTACCATTAAAGGGTATGTAAAATGTTTACATATAAGTCAATTTCATAAAAAAATGACAAATTTTAGATAAAATGTCGAAAATGACCGTCACGTCTAAAGTACCATTAAAGGATATGTAAAATGTTTATATACAAGTCAATTTCATAAAAATATGACAAATTTTAGAAAAAATGTCAAAAATGACGGTCACGTCTATAGTACCATAAAGGGTATGTAAAATGTTTACATACAAGTCAATTTCATAAAAAAATGACAAATTTTAGGAAAAATATAAAAATGACGGTTACGTCTAAAGTACCATTAAAGGGTATGTAAAATGTTTACATACAAGTCAATTTCATAAAAAAATGACAAATTTTAGGAAAAATGTAAAAATGATGGTTACGTCTAAAGTACCATTAAAGGGTATGTAAAATGTTTACATATAAGTCAATTTCATAAAAAAAATGACAAATTTGAGAAAAAATGTCAAAAATGACGGTCACGTCTAAAGTACCATAAAGGGTATATAAAATGTTTACATACAAGTCAATTTCATAAAAAAATGACAAATTTTAGGAAAAATGTAAAAATGATGGTTACGTTTAAAGTACCATTAAAGGGTATGTAAAATGTTTACATATAAGTCAATTTCATAAAAAAATGGCAAATTTTAGAAAAAATGTCAAAAATGACGGTCACGTCTAAAGTACCATAAAGGGTATGTAAAATGTTTATATACAAGTCAATTTCATAAAAAAATGACAAATTTTAGAAAAAATGTCGAAAATGACGGTCACGTCTAAAGTACCATTAAAGGGTATGTAAAATGTTTACATATAAGTCAATTTCATAAAAAAATGACAAATTTTAGAAAAATGTCGAAAATGACGGTCACGTCTAAAGTACCATTAAAGGGTATGTAAAATGTTTACATATAAGTCAATTTCATAAAAAAATAACAAATTTTAGAAAAAATGGCGAAAATGACTGTCACGTCTAAAGTACCATTAAAGGGTATGTAAAATGTTTATATACAAGTCAATTTCATAAAAAAATGACAAATTTTATGAAAAATGTAAAAAATGACGGTTACGTCTAAAGTACCATTAAAGGGTATATAAAATGTTTACATACAAGTCAATTTCATAAAAAAATGACAAATTTTAGGAAAAATGTAAAAATGATGGTTACGTTTAAAGTACCATTAAAGGGTATGTAAAATGTTTACATATAAGTCAATTTCATAAAAAAATGGCAAATTTTAGAAAAAATGTCAAAAATGACGGTCACGTCTAAAGTACCATAAAGGGTATGTAAAATGTTTATATACAAGTCAATTTCATAAAAAAATGACAAATTTTAGAAAAAATGTCGAAAATGACTGTCACGTCTAAAGTACCATAAAGGGTATGTAAAATGTTTACATATAAGTCAATTTCATAAAAAAATGACAAATTTTAGAAAAAATGTCGAAAATGACTGTCACGTCTAAAGTACCATTAAAGGGTATGTAAAATGTTTATATACAAGTCAATTTCATAAAAAAATGACAAATTTTAGGAAAAATGTAAAACTGACGGTTACGTCTAAAGTACCATTAAAGGGTATGTAAAATGTTTACATATAAGTCAATTTCATAAAAAAATTACAAATTTTAGAAAAAATGTCGAAAATGACTGTCACGTCTAAAGTACCCTAAAGGGTATGTAAAATGTTTATATACAAGTCAATTTCATAAAAAAATGACAAATTTTAGGAAAAATGTAAAACTGACGGTTACGTCTAAAGTACCATTAAAGGGTATGTAAAATGTTTACATATAAGTCAATTTCATAAAAAAATTACAAATTTTAGAAAAAATGTCAAAAATGAGGGTCACGTCTAAAGTACCATAAAGGGTATGTAAAATGTTTACATACAAGTCAATTTCATAAAAAATGACTAATTTTAGGAAAAATGTAAAAATGACGGTTACGTCTAAAGTACCATTAAAGGGTATGTAAAATGTTTACATATAAGTCAATTTCATAAAAAAATTACGAATTTTAGAAAAAATGTCAAAAATGACTGTCACGTCTAAAGTACCATAAAGGGTATGTAAAATGTTTACATACAAGTCAATTTCATAAAAAAATGACAAATTTTAGGAAAAATGTAAAAATGACGGTTACGTCTAAAGTACCATAAAGGGTATGTAAAATGTTTATATACAAGTCAATTTCATAAAAAAATGACAAATTTTAGAAAAAATGTCGAAAATGACGGTTACGTCTAAAGTACCATTAAAGGGTATGTAAAATGTTTACATACAAGTCAATTTCATAAAAAAATGACAAATTTTAGAAAAAATGTCGGAAATGACGGTCGCGTCTAAAGTACCATTAAACGGTATGTAAAATGTTTATATACAAGTCAATTTCATAAAAAAATGACAAATTTTAGAAAAAATGTCGAAAATGACGGTCACGTCTAAAGTACCATTAAACGGTATGTTAAATGTTTATATACAAGTCAATTTCTTAAAAAAATGACAAATTTTAGAAAAAATGTCGGAAATGACGGTCGCGTCTAAAGTACCATTAAAGGGTATGTAAAATGTTTATATACAAGTCAATTTCATAAAAAAATGACAAATTTTAGGAAAAATGTAAAAAATGACGGTTACATCTAAAGTACCCTAAAGGGTATGTAAAATGTTTACATACAAGTCAATTTCATAAAAAAATGACAAATTTTATGAAAAATGTAAAAAATGACGGTTACGTCTAAAGTACCATTAAAGGGTATGTAAAATGTTTACATATAAGTCAATTTCATAAAAAAATGACAAATTTTAGAAAAAATGTCGAAAATGACGGTCACGTCTAAAGTACCCTAAAGGGTATGTAAAATGTTTATATACAAGTCAATTTCATAAAAAAATGACAAATTTTAGGAAAAATGTAAAAAATGACGGTTACGTCTAAAGTACCATTAAAGGGTATGTAAAATGTTTACATATAAGTCAATTTCATAAAAAAATGACAAATTTTAGAAAAAATGTCGAAAATGACGGTCACGTCTAAAGTACCCTAAAGGGTATGTAAAATGTTTATATACAAGTCAATTTCATAAAAAAATGACAAATTTTAGGAAAAATGTAAAAAATGACGGTTACGTCTAAAGTACCATTAAAGGGTATGTAAAATGTTTATATACAAGTCAATTTCATAAAAAAATGACAAATTTTAGGAAAAATGTAAAAAATGACGGTTACGTCTAAAGTACCATTAAAGGGTATGTAAAATGTTTACATATAAGTCAATTTCATAAAAAAATGACAAATTTAAAAAAAAATGTCAAAAATGACGGTCACGTCTAAAGTACCATAAAGGGTATGTAAAATGTTTATATACAAGTCAATTTCAACAAAAAAATAAAGAAATTTAAAAAAAAATGACAAAAATGACGGTCACGTCTAAAGTACCATAAAGGGTATGTAAAATGTTTACATACATGTCAATTTCATAAAAAAATGACAAATTTTATGAAAAATGTAAAAAATGACGGTTACGTATAAAGTACCATAAAGGGTATGTAAAATGTTTACATACAAGTCAATTTCATAAAAAAATGACAAATTTTAGAAAAAATGTCGAAAATGACGGTTACGTCTAAAGTACCATTAAAGGGTATGTAAAATGTTTACATATAAGTCAATTTCATAAAAAAATGACAAATTTTAGAAAAAATGTCGGAAATGACGGTCACGTCTAAAGTACCCTAAAGGGTATGTAAAATGTTTATATACAAGTCAATTTCATAAAAAAATGACAAATTTTAGGAAAAATGTAAAAAATGACGGTTACGTCTAAAGTACCATTAAAGGGTATGTAAAATGTTTATATACAAGTCAATTTCATAAAAAAATGACAAATTTTAGGAAAAATGTAAAAAATGACGGTTACGTCTAAAGTACCATTAAAGGGTATGTAAAATGTTTACATATAAGTCAATTTCATAAAAAAATGACAAATTTAAAAAAAAATGTCAAAAATGACGGTCACGTCTAAAGTACCATAAAGGGTATGTAAAATGTTTATATACAAGTCAATTTCAACAAAAAAATAAAGAAATTTTAAAAAAAATGACAAACATGACGGTCACGTCTAAAGTACCATAAAGGGTATGTAAAATGTTTACATACATGTCAATTTCATAAAAAAATGACAAATTTTATGAAAAATGTAAAAAATGACGGTTACGTCTAAAGTACCATAAAGGGTATGTAAAATGTTTACATACAAGTCAATTTCATAAAAAAATGACAAATTTTAGAAAAAATGTCGAAAATGACGGTTACGTCTAAAGTACCATTAAAGGGTATGTAAAATGTTTACATATAAGTCAATTTCATAAAAAAATGACAAATTTTAGAAAAAATGTCGGAAATGACGGTCACGTCTAAAGTACCCTAAAGGGTATGTAAAATGTTTATATACAAGTCAATTTCATAAAAAAATGACAAATTTTAGAAAAAATGTCAAAAATGACTGTCACGTCTAAAGTACCATAAAGGGTATGTAAAATGTTTATATACAAGTCAATTTCATAAAAAAATGACAAATTTTAGGAAAAATGTAAAAATGACGGTTACGTCTAAAGTACCATTAAAGGGTATGTAAAATGTTTACATACAAGTCAATTTCATAAAAAAATGACAAATTTTAGAAAAAATGTCAAAAATGACAGTCACGTCTAAAGTACCATAAAGGGTATGTAAAATGTTTACATACAAGTCAATTTCATAAAAAAATGACAAATTTTAGGAAAAATGTAAAAATGACGGTTACGTCTAAAGTACCATTAAAGGGTATGTAAAATGTTTACATATAAGTCAATTTCATAAAAAAATGACAAATTTTAGAAAAAATGTCAAAAATGACTGTCACGTCTAAAGTACCATTAAAGGGTATGTAAAATGTTTATATTCAAATCAATTTCATAAAAAAATGACAAATTTTAGGAAAAATGTAAAAATGACGGTTACGTCTAAAGTACCATTAAAGGGTATGTAAAATGTTTACATACAAGTCAATTTCATAAAAAAATGACAAATTTTAGAAAAAATGTCAAAAATGACGGTCACGTCTAAAGTACCATAAAGGGTATGTAAAATGTTTATATACAAGTCAATTTCATAAAAAAATGACAAATTTTAGGAAAAATGTAAAAATGACGGTTACGTCTAAAGTACCATTAAAGGGTATGTAAAATGTTTACATACAAGTCAATTTCATAAAAAAATGACAAATTTTATAAAAAATGTCAAAAATGACAGTCACGTCTAAAGTACCATAAAGGGTTTGTAAAATGTTTACATACAAGTCAATTTCATAAAAAAATGACAAATTTTATAAAAAATGTAAAAAATGACGGTCACGTCTAAAGTACCATTAAAGGGTATTTAAAATGTTTACATACAAGTTAATTTCATAAAAAAATGACAAATTTTAGAAAAAATGTCAAAAATGACGGTCACGTCTAAAGTACCATAAAGGGTATGTAAAATGTTTACATATAAGTCAATTTCATAAAAAAATGACAAATTTTATCAAAAATGTAAAAATGACGGTTACGTCTAAAGTACCATTAAAGGGTATGTAAAATGTTTACATATAAGTCAATTTCATAAAAAAATGACAAATTTTAGAAAAAATGTCGAAAATGACGGTCACGTCTAAAGTACCATTAAAGGGTATGTAAAATGTTTATATACAAGTCAATTTCATAAAAAAATGACAAATTTTAGGAAAAATGTAAAAATGACGGTTACGTCTAA
The DNA here is from genome assembly GCA_951812935.1 of Hermaeophaga mercurialis. Classification (NCBI taxonomy): domain Eukaryota; kingdom Metazoa; phylum Arthropoda; class Insecta; order Coleoptera; family Chrysomelidae; genus Hermaeophaga; species Hermaeophaga mercurialis. Next base: position 94,071 of record CATOTN010000782.1, read on the forward strand.
AGTACCATTAAAGGGTATGTAAAATGTTTACATACAAGTCAATTTCATAAAAAAATGACAAATTTTAGGAAAAATGTAAAAATGACGGTTACGTCTAAAGTACCATTAAAGGGTATGTAAAATGTTTACATACAAGTCAATTTCATAAAAAAATGACAAATTTTATAAAAAATGTCAAAAATGACAGTCACGTCTAAAGTACCATAAAGGGTTTGTAAAATGTTTACATACAAGTCAATTTCATAAAAAAATGACAAATTTTATAAAAAATGTAAAAAATGACGGTCACGTCTAAAGTACCATTAAAGGGTATTTAAAATGTTTACATACAAGTTAATTTCATAAAAAAATGACAAATTTTAGAAAAAATGTCAAAAATGACGGTCACGTCTAAAGTACCATAAAGGGTATGTAAAATGTTTACATACAAGTCAATTTCATAAAAAAATGACAAATTTTATCAAAAATGTAAAAATGACGGTTACGTCTAAAGTACCATTAAAGGGTATGTAAAATGTTTACATATAAGTCAATTTCATAAAAAAATGACAAATTTTAGAAAAAATGTCGAAAATGACGGTCACGTCTAAAGTACCATTAAAGGGTATGTAAAATGTTTATATACAAGTCAATTTCATAAAAAAATGACAAATTTTAGGAAAAATGTAAAAATGACGGTTACGTCTAAAGTACCATTAAAGGGTATGTAAAATGTTTACATACAAGTCAATTTCATAAAAAAATTCAAATTTTTCGAATTTAGTAGTATATAAAAAGATATAATGATATATTTTTTGTATCATTGTTATTTGCATTAAATGGATTTAGTTTAGATAATTTATTACGTAATGTAACCATTTTTATGTAAGAAACCACCATGTATAACAGTAAAAAATATGTCTTTATAGAAAAGTGATCCTTAAGTATTAGACCATTAATAACTCTTTTCTTCTTTGCGGAAATACTAGACTCCCCCTTTCAAATATATATTTATTTTTATACCACAAGAACATATTAGGCACTGTTGGCAAACATAAAAAACGTATAAATATGTTTTGCTCCATTTTAGCATTATTGGAGCCCTGATTTCGCAATGCTTTTCTATAAAAAAATATATTATTTCGGTACAGTTTAGTGTTAAGTTGAAAGCCATTGAGGAAAGATTTAATAGTGTATGAAAAATCCCCAAAGTTAAGTAAGTTACCAATTTTAATGATGATAAATATGTTAATCAGCCTGTCGAAATAATTAAACTCCAGGTCCAGGTTTATATATATTATATTTAATTTTTTGTAGAGATGATATATTTCACAGTTCAATTTACCGATGGAATTTTACATGTAGCTCCTAGTACAGAAGTAATTAATAAAGATGGCGATCAAGCTTCTGTGTATTGGAAGACCCATAGAACTTATTATTTGGAAAAAATTTTGCAAGAATCTACGAGTAAAACTCTTTTGATAAGGAAAAAAAAGCAATATGAGAAAGGTAATTATGTTAAGCTTTTAGATTGAATAAAATCCAATATAAAATATTATACTTTCCTCCGTTGATCCAAATAAATATATATAACTGAAAATTTGCTAAAAGCCCATGAGTTCAGAATTTTTTTCGTTATGTGTAAATATTAAAGTGAACTGAAAACTTTATTTTAGGAATCTTGGAACTTTGCATTTTTTTCAAAATTTCGAATTATTTGAGATTGTAGCATTTTTTTATAGATTATTTAAATTAACAAGTTGTTTGTAACTTTTTTACAGTATTCATGGTACAACAACAATACAATATAGTCAATGGTAAAATAGACAATAAATTTTATACATATTTTTAAAATAACGATTTTTGGTACAAACATTAAAATAAAATGACAGCTTTGTGTTAATCGTGTATATAATTCTAATAATTAATAAAAAGGAATCTCTCTATAAAATTTCAGATAGGTAGGAAACTAATGTTTATAAAAAAGTATATTGCCATAAATTTACAATTTAGTATCTTATCTGATGTGTTATGTTTTAATAATTCCAACCACCAACCTTCACATTACAGCAATATCTCTATAAGACCTATTGGTAAGCTACAAAATAAATGAAATTTAATGCTTTCTTTTATAAGTATATTGGCTTGGTACCAAAATATTTACACTTGAATTTGAGTGTGGTTTACAGTTTTGTTTTTAATTACACAACAAGAATATTTCTTGAGTTCTCGATTCTATTTGAAAAGTTATTTTCAAAAATACATCAGCCTTTCTAAAAACAAAAATTCAGTAGTTTTTATCGGAACTTTTCATGTGAATTTGCCTTGTTTATGGCGAAATTAAACATATCTACACACAAATAAATGATTATTAGTAAATTAACTTAATTTATTTTAAGTTTTCATAACGTAACTAGACAATTAACCATCATATGGTCAACTATTTTTATGTATTTTAATTAATAAAAACGAATCTTCATGTATTTGATATAAAGTGTCAACATTTAATAGCGCTATCTACATGACAACAGTTTAGTATATGTAAGGATGGCGATTATTGACTTTTAATATAAAACAATTATTTATGATTTAATGAAACATCTATTTCTTATTAAAAGCGTAAAATACTTTGTCGCTCTTTATACACAAATAGCTATTTTCATATACCTTTTGCTATTTTTTATTACATTTTCTTATAATTCTTACATTTTTATATAAGATTAGATAAGAGTTCTGAAATGTGAAAATTCTAAATTATTTTAAAAAACTATAGTCACCTTTTAAGGAATGACTTAAAATTTGATTCTTAATATATTTTTTAGAAAACTTTAAAAAAGGAATGTAAAGAATAAAAAAGATGATCAGTGTTTTGAAAACTACTCATGTTTGTCTTTAAAATAAAGCAGGGCTCCATTTTAATTCAAATGTGTTCAATGCAATATAATGAGTAATAAGGAATTTACCAAAATAATTCGTGATTATATTAATAAATTTTAGATGAATTGGAAGATACAACGGAAAATGGAAAAAATAGAAAAATGTTGTTAAACCTTAAAAATGAACCAAGTTTAAATACACAAAATTTGTTTGCGGGAGAAGACTCTAGTGCACCGATATATGAAACTAAAAGTAGCGAACAACAGGCAGAGCAAAGTTTTAATACACAGCATTTATCTCTGAACGAAGAGACAAATGCACAGAAATATAAATGCCTAAGTACTGAAAAACGTACGGAGGCAATTTTTAATAGTGAGGATGTTTGTGTAGATGAAAAATTAAATGTAAAAATGTTAACGACTTCTTCTACAGCTGACAGGCTTAGTTCCTCTTCAGCAGATAGGATGATATGGGAATTATTCACAATGTCGAACACATGGTTCAGATTTGGCAGTTTAGCTCTTAAAGCGACATAAAAATTTATAGTTTTTAACAAATACATCTTTTTGAATTGCAATAAACACGAAAATACCGAGGGTTATCTGTTTTGTGTAAGACCATTGGATACAATTCCAGGTCAAGTTAAAATAAAGTATTCTTGGGAAAAAACCATTTTACAGTCGATACTGCAAGCCATAAATTAGTCACGGAAAGAATAATAATTTGCCGAACATATTAAGTTAGGAGAAAAAATATTGTTAGTAGATTTATTTAAATAAGAATTACTTGTATAATTAAGGGAGCGGTTAGATAGATTTTAAAAAACTAATAATTCAATTAATAATTCAATATAGTGAAATTATATATAATTTAATAATGTAATTTTTGGCCACCTTTATCAGTGGGGTTCCGAACGGTCAGAAAATAACCAATGGTCGGATGGAGGTTGATTCCCGAAAAATAGCCAAGAAACGTTCGGATTGGTCGAAAAGGAATTGGGCTGAGTTAAATTCAAGGGTAGGATAAATTTAAGTTATTAAGTCGAGGCGATTAGGAATATGGGATACAATTTGACCCTTAACGATAATATTCGCGCTAAAGATAGGTTCGGGCAGTTAACAAAATTGAGAAATATCGTCACTTGAATTCTGCGCTTCGTTTGATTAACTTCAAGATTTTGCTAGTTTTTGGTCTCGTTTTGTTCAAGAGTAAGTAATAATTTTTTGTAGTAAATTCAATTAATATCGGATAAGTCCCACTCCCACTGGTAAATTCAGTCATTCAATTTAGTAAGATTATTTGTGTAATGTAAAAAGGTTATAGATACGTGAAATTGTTTAGTTTTGTCACTGATTGCAGTTTTAATTAATTTGTAAAATCGTTCTCAATAAATAGGAAAAAAACCCAACATTTGGTCTTTTACTCGTCTCCAGTAACATAAACGTGATAGTACCGTATTAGTGTAATCCGTATAGGTAAATTCGCGCCTCCAGCGATTGACCGAGCTGCCTCCGACACTTGAGAAGACGAAGACTTAACCTGGTAAGTAGTATTGTCTAATTAAAGTATGTAAACCACTAAAAATCGCGTAAGCCACCTGTATACCAAATTGCTGACAATTCTAGTATCTAAGAACCTATGCGTTTCCGCTCGACGCAGGCCAACCTCATAGAGATTTTAGCAATAGTATAGTATAATCTGAATATAAAAACAAGTTATATTACATTAGAATTAAGATCTGCCTCCAACGGGAGTCACTGTTATATTCCTTATAACGAAGTATTAGAATTCGAAAATTCTTGTTTTAATAAGGATAATGATTTTCAAAGACCAAAATCTCAAGATCCTAAAATTAACATTATATTAATGAAAAAAATTCTACCCAAGTGCAATGATTCTAAAGTATACGAAAAAAAGCTACAATATTGTTTACATTGCCATAAATTAGTTACTAGATTTGGTCGTCACGTAACAACAGTCCACAAAGAAGAAGAAGAAGAAGAAGAAGAAGAAGAAGAAGAAGAAGAAGAAGAAGAAGTAAAGACTATTATCTCTCTTGAAAAGAAAAGCTTGCAACGCAAAAAGCTTATTGACAAACTTCAATCAAAAGGAAATTATATATACAATCACCTCAATTCTGACTCTAGTATTGTAGCACGGCGTCCAGTTAACGAACAATGTCCTATGGAATACATGGACTGCCCTAATTGTTTTGGAAGAGTTTCAAAAATATCTCTAAGAAGACATGTTCGAAAATGTAATACAGGAACCCACCTTAATGGCAAAAGAACAACTCAAGCTGACAGCAAGAGAGTAACTTTTGACCTACATAAAAATGCCAATACTATTTTTAAAGGAACAAGTGTTTCCTGTTTTAAAAAATTATTTAATAACACAAGTTTTACGTAAAGATTATTTGGCAATTTTGTACGGAAATAAATTAGTGGCTAAGTACAGCTCTGCTAACCATCACAAAATGATTAGGGCGAATTTAAGATACATCGGTAAATACCTAATAGAAATGAGAAAACTGACGTCCAATATCACTGATTTTAAATCCTGTTTTTCACCAATTTATTACGATATATCTATAAATGCCATTCGCAAGGTAGCCGGATTATATTGAAATTTTGTTGTGCTATTTTGCAATCGGAATATATAAAAACTGAAAATACTGAAAAAATACCACCAGTACAAAATTTTTTAAAACTTCTACAAACCGAACTAGGTACTGATATTAATAGAACCGTAGCAGAAAATCTCACTACACTGAGACGATAAAAAAAAGTTGTCTTGCCGACATCTTCAGATATGTCAAAATTAATAAATCATATACGTCAGTAGTATGTTGGGTGGTGTGACCGTGGGAACTTTTTCTGTTAATTCTTATGGACGGACACGCCCCCTCACGTGACCCACCCCCACTCCTCCGGCGGCTCATGTAGATGTGGAGAAGAAGAATGGTGGCCTTGAACGTGGTGGCACTTCAGCAAGAAGATACAGGCCTTGAACGTGTTGGCAGTTCAGCCAAAAAGAAGAAGAATTCTTTAGGCCACGAGGATTCCCGAAACTGTCACTTGACGGCACCGGAGAGCGGCGGCGGCGGCCATTTTTAGTGCGAGAGTACTGGTCCTGGTAGTTCAGCTAGAAGAAGAATGGAGCTCGTTCAGTCACCTATAGAAAAGAAGAAGAAATTACTATAGTCGAGTCGGCGCGCGCGATTCACGGCGGTGGCGTACGAATGCCGGCCCGAGCGGAGGTGATCCAAGATGGCGCGATTCACGGCGGTGGCGTACGAATGCCGGCCCGGTGATCCAAGATGGCGCGATTCATGGTGCGACGCACACAAGCGGTGGCCGGCCATCGCCTGTGTGTGACGTAGTCGGACTGATTCGAATCGAAGATAACGGTCGGATATAATAGTCGTCAGCAAAGGCCATGTTGCCTTTTTCATCATTATTATTTATACAATGTTGCCATATAGGAATATTATCAAAGTATGATTTAAAAGTAGTCCATGCTGCCATGTTGCCATATCTCCGTCAGATAACGGGTCGAAATTTAAAATATTCATGGCGCCGGCCATCGCTTGGGTGTATCGTAGGCGAACTGATTCGTTTCAAAAGATATTATATCTGTGTTTATTATAACAGGTGTTTATAGTATTTCTTAAAACATAGCGAAAAAAGCTCTTTTTTCACGTGAACATATCGTGATTATTTGATTTAAAAATATATCACGTGACCCCTTTTGCACACGGCACTACAAAATGGCGATAAGAATTATTCTTTATTTTTCATAATCTACAACCGGAATGTCTGAAATACATTGTTTTTAGATATAAAATGAATTTTAGTTTTAATTTTTAAAATATTTCCGAATAAAGTCTGTCTAGTTTACGAAAAATCCAATTTCACATGCTGTATAATTAGGGAACGTGACCACTTTTGCGCACGGCACTACAAAAAAAAATGGCGATAAGAGTTATCCTTTATTTTTCATAATCTACAACCGGAATGTCTGAAATACATTGTTTTTAGATATAAAATGAATTTTAGTTTTAATTTTTAAAATATTTCCGAATAAAGTCTGTCTAGTTTACGAAAAAAAATGCAATTTCACCTGTTGGATAATTAAGGAACGTGACCCTTTGCACACGGCCCTACGAAAAATGTCGATAAGAATTATTCTTTATTTTCATAATCTACAACCGGAATGTCTGAAATACATTGTTTTTTCGATATAAAATAAATTTTAGTTTTAATTTTTAAAATATTTTTGAATAAAGTCTGTCTAGTTTACGAAAAATGCAATTTCACCTGTTGGATAATTAGGGAACGTGACCCCTTTTGCACACGGTACTACAAAATTTAAAAAGTATAAAAGGCGTAAGTACAGGTGTGCGTGATCATTCCTATCAGTTACTGATTAGCTATCGCACAGTGATAACCAATATTTCTGAAAATGGCTAATTTTGAAATTATCAAGGATGTTACAAAACAAATCCGTAAATTTGGGGTCCAGGGCCGAACTTTGGAATTTAAAATTAAACCTATTCCTACAGGGGCGGCGCCCCTAAGCTGGGTGAAAAACGGTATCGAAGATATTGTTTTGAAGGGTACAGAAAACGTGGACTTGGAGGATTATGTTGGATTTACTTTCTGTTCCAAAGATTTTTCAAGGGGCCAAGAATGGGTGGTTTTTAAACCTGCATCTCAGGTGACAGTTGATGACGTGTGGAAGAGAATTTCATCCATATACCAGTCAAATTCAACGGGGCTGAATACAGAAACCTTCTGTATGGGTGTTACTACGGTAAAAATGCCCGTAGGAAAAGGCCTGGGGCGTAATTATAATACCTTTAACGAGGAGTGTAAAAAACGTAGAGGTATTATTTCAATAAATAACAAAGACAACCTATGCTTACCTCGCGCTCTAGTAGTCAGTATGGCTTTTCAAAGTAAGGATCCAAACTACGCAAAAATTAGGGATGGTCGTAGACTTCAGGCAGCCAAAGCTCTTGAACTGGTAAAATCCAGCGGGGTGTTGATTACTCCAGAGGGATGCGGGATCCTCGAACTTCAGCAGTTTCAACAGCATCTAAAAAATTATAAGATCGTCGTTTATCGATATGGAACCAAAGGTCGTGACGTTATTTTTGAAGGAGGAAATGACGGCCCTGCTTTAAATCTAATTTTTCATGAAGGCCATTACAACGTCATCACATCTCTAACCGCTGCATTTATGTGTATATATTTCTGTGAAGCATGCCGCACCCCCTACAACAATAAAGATAAACATAAATGCGCTGGAGTATGTTTTGCATGCAGGTCATCACCTGCATGCAATAAAGATGTTGTAAAAAGACGGTGTATTGAATGCCGAAGAGATTTTTACGGTAATGAGTGCTATGAAGCACATTTGAATTCGGTTTGTAAAAAAATAAAAAGCTGTGAGAAATGTTTTAAAATATGCACTAGTCTCAATCATATCTGTGGCGAAATTTACTGCAAGATTTGTAAATCGAACCAACCCGAAGACCATTTGTGTTATATGCAACCTGACAGAAAATCTCCTCAAATTAAAGATTTTTTGTTTGTTTTCTATGACTTGGAGACAACACAAGAAAAAGTCGTCAATGGGGTCATACAGCAGGAACCAAATTTGTGTGTATACAGAAAAGTATGCCACAAGTGTATAAACGAGACAAGATTGTTATTTTGTCAGAGTTGCGGATTCAGAGAAAAAGTTCTAACAGAGGATGTAATTACGAAATTTCTGACCGAAGTACTAGAAATACGAAAAAAATTTAAACAGATTGTCGTTATAGCCCATAATGGTGGCGGTTTCGATCATCAATTCGTATTAAATTACATTCTCACTAAAACCGATTTGAATCCGGACCTGATTATGCGCGGCACAAAGCTAATTATGATGAACGTTGGAAACGTTAAATTTCTGGATTCACTCAACTATTTCCCGATGGCATTATCTGCATTACCGAAAGCTTTTGGGTTTTCCGAATTGAAAAAGGGGTATTATCCACATCACTTTAACAGGCTGGAAAATAAGAACTATGTCGGGGGTATACCTGCATTGAAATTCTACGACCCTGACAACTTAAAAGATGATGCGCGCGAGAAATTAATTAAATGGCACAACGAGAAAATTGCTGAAAATTACGTATTTGATTTTCAAAAGGAGATTGTGGAGTATTGTGTTTCTGATGTACAGATTCTAACGCAATCCTGTCTCAAATTTTGTCAGCAGCTGTTGGAGACGTCAAATGTGTGCCCCTTCATGGAAGCTTCAACAATCGCTTCAGCCTGCAACAAGGTATTTCGGCGAAACTTTTTAAAACCCAACACTATCGGCATAATCCCTAAAGGTGGCTACAGATTCAGAGATAACCATTCGAAAATATCTTTACAATGGTTGATATGAGAAGAGCATCAAAGAAGTATCGAGATACATCATGCGGCCAGAGGTCAAGAGGCCAGAGTTGCCGGGGTTAAAGTTGATGGGGTACATGGAGATACCGTCTTTGAATTCGAGGGTTGTTATTTTCATGGGTGTCCGAAATGCTATACAAATAACCGTGATAAAGCATTAAAAGACGATTTCACTGATTGTATGGAAAACAGATTTCAACGAACTGTAAATAAAAATAAACATTTGGAGAAAAATGGGTATAAAGTTGTACAAATGTGGGAATGCGATTTTCGAAAAATGTTAAATAAAGAAATTGAAGAATACACAGAAAACCATTCTTACATAAAATATTTACCTCTAAACCCTAGAGATTCTCTGTACGGGGGCCGAACGGGGAATACAGTGGAATATTACAAGGCGAAAGAAAATGAGAAAATTAAATATGTTGATGTCTGCTCGCTTTACCCTTATGTGTGTAAATTTGGTAAATTTCCTATTGGCCACCCCAAAAAAATTTATGTGGGAGAAGAATGCAGATTGACTGATATTTCCCAAATGTCAGGTGTGATAAAATGTAAAATATTACCTCCTACAAACCTGTATCACCCTGTACTGCCTTATAGAATGAATGATAAATGTATGTTTGTCCTTTGTCGTAAAAGCGGCGAGGGGATGAACCAAGACGACGATTGTACTCACGATGACGAGCAAAGAGCTTTAAATGGTACATGGGTGATTGAAGAAGTCGTTAAAGCTATTGAGAAAGGGTACAAAATGATGGAAATCTACGAAATATGGGATTACGACACCATACAACTCAGCCGGGAGCAGGAGGGTTTATTCTCAGGCATGATGAATAAGTTTATAAAAATCAAACAGCAAGCCAGCGGCTGGCCAAAGAATTGTGCGACAGACGCTGAGAAAGATAGATATATTGAGGAATTTTTACATAGAGAACACATTTTACTGGAGTTTTCTGAAATAACTGAGAATCCTGGTTTAAGATCATTGGCAAAACTGATGTTAAACTCTTTCTGGGGCAAGCTGGCCCAGAAAAGTAACCTACCTAAAACATCTATAATTAGAAATTCTGCTGAATTTTATTTAATGATGTCGAACCCCGCAATAGTTGTAAACACCATTTTACCGGTAAATGAGGAAACGTTAATTGTAACGTGGGAATACAAAGAGGAGGCCTACGATATTTCCCCAACAGTAAATGTTATATTAGCTGCCTATGTTACAGCTTTAGCTAGATTAAAATTATATAGTTACCTGGATCAGGTGGGCGAGAGAGCCTTATATTACGATACCGATTCAATTATCTATTCTTCGCAAGTTGGTCTTCCTGACCTTTCCACGGCGACCGCATTGGAGATTTAACAGACGAGCTAAACGGGGGATTTATTACAGAATTCGTTTCAGGGGGCCCTAAAAATTATGCCTATAAATACACCTGTAATGGCATCGAACATGTCGTCTGTAAAGTAAAGGGGATCTCACTAAACTATAGCGCTTCGCAGCTACTGAATTTTGATAAAATCAAGGAAATGGTTCTGGAGCAGACTGACCCTATTTTTATCATTTCGAAGCAGATCAGAAGAACAAAGGATCATGAGGTGATAACCATAACATCAGAGAAAAGATATCAGCCCAGGTCAACAAAAAGAAAATTTCTTCCGGATCATAGCTCGCTGCCTTACGGTTTTAAAAAATTTAAAAAATGAGTTATATATTTATAAAAGCACCAAATAAATTTTTTAATAAAACTTACCGGTCTTTTTTTTCATCCATATGGGAATCCTTAAATTGAATAATTTGATCCTCAGCTACATTATCTTCCTTGATAGAAGGGCTATCAACTCGCTTTAAATCTGTGTAGTCAGCTTTCTTCTTCTGTATCTGAAAAATGAATGTATGAGTTGTGTAAATTGAAATAAAATCAGGGGAACGTTGATGGAAAATACCACTCTATAAACATCACCTCAGGAGAAATTAAAAGAGCAGTAATTACAGTATTTCGTGAGAAGTACTATCAACCTAATACAGCAAAAAGTTAAAATCGAAATGGATATATGAGTTATCAAATAAATTTTTATTAAAAACTTTCTGGTCTTTTAAAAATATTTGGAAGCCCTTAAAAGCTGAATTATTTCATCTTCAGTTAGGTCATTTACATTAACTTCTTCGAAAGAAAGAAGGGTTCATCTATATCCTAAATTATTAAATAGACCTAAATTTGAAAAATCATGGAATATAATTTAAGCACTTACCTGATGGACAGTGGATCCGAACTGGCACTAAAGAATTAAATCTTTTCTCCTGTCTGGTACAGCTGGTGAAATCACATTTACATTTAAACATTTAGCAAAATATTTTCAAAAACTATGGTGTTAGAAATTAACTTGTTACTTAATCAAATGTTTTCAGGCTAACTAATTTCGAATATAGCGAATGTATACAGGAAGTGGGTTTTACAATCAGAAATATTTTATCATATCTGCCTCGTGTTTCTTTATTTGAAGTCAAAATTGTTTATATATAAATTAGTTTATGATTTTAAAAACTTACGCTATATTTTCTAAATAATAAATATTTACCTACAGAAATTATACAAAATAATTCTAGATTTTTAGAACAGTTTGTCGTTTTTAGATAAAAATAAGTCATATCATCTTGTATACAAAATATTATTAGGCAATCCGATCATCATTTATGTGTATATCGGGTTGCATAGCTATTAGTTGATATGATACTTAATCACCTTCTACAAACGTCCACACACGTCACGTAAACGTCGTTAGATGGCGTTGGTGGTACCAAAATATTATTATTAGGCAATCTGATTATCATTTATGTGTATATAGGGTTGCATAGTTATTAGTTGATATGTTTTACTAGTAATTTAGAACGAATGTGACCCTACAAATTGAAGAAAATTGTTTTTCTAATAATGAAAAAACAATCACAAATGTTCTAAATACTCATTATAAAAGTATTAC